>JAATHB010000315.1:0-124716 GCA_014822075.1 Fusarium buharicum | reverse complement strand
GAAATATACTCCCTTTTTTGTTTTTTTTTTTAATATAATATGTCTATACATCTCATTCAATAAGAGTACATAAACTTCTCTCATTATGAGGCCTCGATGGTTTTTCTTGTATTATCTGATTACTTGAAATACTATGTGTAAGTTATCAAGAAAGGATGTATTAGATGGCAATGCTACAGTCATGTTATGCCCGCATACGGGATAGTACAAATGCAACGAAACTATTGAAAAGCTGCATTACACCAAATCAATAAGGCATAACAACCCTTGTTGTGACAATCCAGAACGTCGAGTTTCTGCCAATCGAGGCGCAGCTCAGCCACAAGGCACTTTTCCCATTCATTCATTAATCAGCTATGGTAACTCGGCTGAAACATCAACTCTCGAACAACCTCGCAATACTATCTCGAGCAATACTCTGAAAGTCGCTATGGAGTCCTTTGATTCTATCAGAAATGCAGCCCCTCAAGGGAAACAACCCCTTCTATCATCCATGGCCTATGAAGCTGCACAAGAAGCCTTTCGACCAATGATGCAGGGACTATATCAAGTTATCTGCATGATTGCAGCCTATACATTGGTCGTCGTTGTGCAAGTAAGCCCGAATATGACAACTTTCTACTTGATCTTTAGACTTGCGCCAAATTTCCTCGAAAGCCACTGGTATCTCGTCTTCTCCATGTGTATCACGGCAACCTATATAGCTAGATGCCTCTTCTCACTGCTGCTTGATTTGTTGAACAGCCTTGCAGAGAGGACCTGGGGACGTGCCTATATAAGAAGGCTTCCAAAGTGGATGGCTTCACGCGATCTCAAGCGAGCCACGCGTGATCTAAGATCCTCATTTTCCGACATCCCTCCAGCTTTCTATTTCCTTTGGAGCTTGGTAACTGGCAGGCTAAAACGCTCTGAGACACGAATCTGCCCCCTTTGCAAGAACCTCGACCGTGGACGCACTTACATTTCTCGGGGCCGAGAGCTTGCACTTACCTACACGGATCTTCGAGCAAACAGGGGACACTGTACCACTTGTGCCATTCTTGCTACCGCAGTTGGTCGCTTGTTTCCGATCACCGATAGCTCATCGCCATTCTTTTATCAGTGGGAGGGTTTTCATCCCAGGGAAGAGATTTATCTGATGTGGGATGGAAGAAACTCGTCGGTCCGAGTCGAGAGAGAGTATGTTGCCAGTCACTGGCCAAGCTTGACCTTTTATTGCATTGAGAAAGAATCGGGTCTGCCGATAATCTCCTCGCCCAAGGCCTACGTCGATGATACGAGATCTGAGATGAGTTTACATCGGATTCAGTCATGGCTGACGAAGTGTACCACGGAGCACGAGTATTGCAATAGAAAAGAGTCGAAACGACTTCCAGACCGCATTCTTGATCTGGGTTCGGCTTCAAACGCGACGATTCGGTTGATAGAAACACAAAATCAGCCGGGATACTACGCTTGTTTAAGCCATACTTGGGGTTCTGTTCAGCCTCTCCGAACACTCAAAGGAAACATAGAGTCTTTCAAGGCGGGAATACCTATAGAGTTATTGCCAAAGACGTTCAAAGAAGCAGTTATTACTTGTCGTCGACTCTCATTCAGATACCTCTGGATAGACTCACTGTGTATCATCCAAGATTCACCAGAAGAATGGCAACAACAATCATCCAAGATGGCAACCATCTTTGAGAATGCGTTCCTTACTGTCGCTGCTACAAAGGCAAAGGGTCATCAGGAAGGCTTGCATCCTGAAGAGCAAGAGAAACCCATCTGTTTAGACCGCATTCCGACGTTTGATTTAGGCAATGGCGTTGTTGTTGATATCTGGGCACACCTTTCCTATCCAAACAAAGGCGCAAACATCCAGCATTGGCACACAAACAGTCTTAACGCCAACAGGACTGAAGATCAGTGGCCCCTCCTCACGCGCGCATGGGTCTTTCAAGAACGTCTTTTGTCACCCCGCATGCTTCATTTTGCCAAAAGAGAACTGGTATGGGAGTGTCGAACATGTGTTTCTTGTGATTGTGGCAAGACACATGATGAAAAGAGCGACGATCTGGAGTTTCGAAGACTGGTCAGTAGGCAGTCGATTAAGACTAGCGATGTCACACCGATGCAGCTGCGATACCTCTGGTATGCTATTGTCGAGAGATACTCTCATGTCATGGGAAATCTCAAAGTTGAGAGTGACGTCTTTCCTGCTTTATCCGGTCTTGCGAGTCGAATATCGGGACTCCTCGGCGACAACTATGTCGCTGGACTATGGCGTGCAAACATGGTTGAAGGCCTTCTTTGGACGCGTGGAAATGACTACGACCGCAAAAGCAGGGGCAAACCAAAGTCATGGCGTGCACCAAGCTGGTCATGGGCTTCAATCGTCGGCGAAGTATCCTACAAACACAAGGTACCATCTCTTTTCGGCACAGAACTTCAAGAGATATATGCCAGTGTAGTAGATGCCAGATGTCAGTTGACGGGTTCGCAGAAAACAGGAGCTATTTCCTCAGCTGTGTTGATACTCTCCGGCTGGGTTTCATATGCCACCATACGGATCAGGCGCACAGAAAGGTATTACATGTGGGAATCGGAATATGATGTGCCAGCAGCATTGAGTCAGAGTTATACGCTGGAGTGGCACCATCGCAATACATGGGATATTTTCCACCCCGACCATCCTGAAGATATAGTTGATGGTGCTACAGTCGCTTGTATGAGGCTAACAAAGATTGGGAGACATGATTGGTATATGGTTCTGGCGAGAGAGTCCCCAGAATTGAGCTTTTACAAAAGATTGGGCTTGTTGGAAGGGGACCATGTGAGCTGGGCTTGGACTTCACCAAAGAGCTGGCGTAAGAGGGCTCAGGAGAGATATCATGAAGTCAAGGAGACGCTGCGGATTGTATAGGTAGCAAGCCAGGGGCTGGGAGCTACTTTATAAACAGTCAAGGGTTAATAATTCAAGCGGAAACATGTCCAAGAAGATCAGTTAGCTAGTTCTTATTTCGTTCGTATTTACAACCATGAGCATCAATTTACTGGATAGCATGAAGACATTAAGCTTAACTCGTCAATATACTAACTGGATGGAAGGCCAACCTTCTCTCTCATAAAAGCCAATGACTGTGGCTTGGCTAATCTTCCCTCAGTTACTCTATAGAAAGTGCGACATTCCATCGAGTGACAGGATTCGATCCTACTACTGATTTTGAAATTAGCCATCAAAACATTGATTAATAGGCGGCGTGGATTGTTGACGGTTAACCATTGAAGCCAAGACCACTCGATCACGCACGTGGGTGCATTCTCCACGTTTGTTTGACTTCAGCCTTAACAGCATCTGAAACAAATCAGCTGATTTCGAGTTTCTTCAAGGGTCTAGATGTGGCTTACATGATGAACATATTAAGCCATACTAGGATAAGAATCCTCTGATAAATCATCTTCACATCCATCTACCTCCAGATAATCAAAATAACGGCAAGGAAAGGAGAAACACGTATATTCGAATGAGTGTCTAGACAGGACTAACTTAAAGGATTTCATCAGAGCGATATGTCTTTTTAGCTTTCTGAGTTGACTATGGATGTTTTTTTCTTCTTACTGCCGTAATGCATCAGGGCTTTCACTAGATACTTGGTATGAAGGTTGTAGAGTTATCTTTGAATCACTATAGCCTGTGGCAGTGCAAACGCGCTTAACTTGAGGAACGACCCATTTGTGACTCTTTTTCGTAGGATGCGGCGTCAACACCGATATTCGGTCACTCTTCGAGATATTATCATCACATATTGCAAGGGTTGCTTTGTGAAGGATTGTGGCGCCTTATCTTAGGAAAGAACGCAAAATAGACCGAAGTAGGTCTAACAAACAGTTCCTCGCCCCTGCGTCAAGTCCAAACATACCCCTACCAGTGCGTGCTTCCATTCGTTCGTCTGACTGGAGCAAACGCCAAGAGACGCCGGAGCTAAGTGAGTTAGATAAGCGAGAAGGGTTATTCAGGAGCAAGAAAATGCTGAAAGACATCACCGAGCACAACTTATGGAGGATGGGATATTCATGAAGGATTCAGTGACATCAGTATGGGAGCATTGCTTCTACTGCTAAGGCTTACTCGTGAGCTTTGATTTAACGAACTTATGATATTACAGAATTAGAAAAGTTGTGATAGCTGTAAGTATATAATGCCTTGATGTCCCCAACGATGTAGTGACCATCAACAAGCAAAACTCCAGCTTCGACACCAAACATCCACACACCACAGTTCACAATGGGCCACTGGGTACAGCCTCTACTAGTGACCGTTTGGGTCTTGCTTTCTTTTCCATCTATTGGAGCTGGTCATCCTACCAACAACCATAAAGACCTTCACGCAAAGGCCGCCGTCATCCCGCCAGTTCTCCCTCCCAATGCCTACAAACGGCAAGATATGCCAGAGCCCATCATAACCCCCGTCCCAGTTCAAAAGGGACTTGAAGGTGCCGAGGAAGCTGAGCCTACCGCTACTCTTCCTTTCGAGGCACCCATCCCTGCCGGGGACCCGGGTGACTGGCGCTCCATCAGCTGCGACTCTGACGGTGTCAAGGACCACACGCTGTTTGGCCCTGATCGCTGGAAGAATGTTGATGCTGGAGATGCTTGGAATGCCGTTATTGACGGCTGGAAGGCCAACTTGACCGACGGTCGTCAGCAGAAGCACTTTGCAAACAATGTAAGTTCAAATGAACCATGAGAGAATGATCGATGACTGACTTTGATAGGTTTCCAACTTCTTCCATGGACCTCAGGACATGTTCTGCGAGACCTTTAGTGACGAAGGAAGCGGTTGTGAGGATCTCAATCTTCAGTGCCACTCTGTCAGCCAACCTGCTGGTTACTTTATCTTGCACTCTTTCGAGAACATCTTCGCCGTGAGTCCCTTACCTTCTGAAACAACAGAATTGCTT
Source organism: Fusarium buharicum (assembly GCA_014822075.1). Classification (NCBI taxonomy): domain Eukaryota; kingdom Fungi; phylum Ascomycota; class Sordariomycetes; order Hypocreales; family Nectriaceae; genus Fusarium; species Fusarium buharicum. The sequence goes on along the minus strand of JAATHB010000315.1, from coordinate 119,773 downwards.
GGATTTGCTCACATTTCCACTAGATGCACTCTAATATCTGGGGTGCTGTTGGTGACGCTGTTCGAGATAACGATATTGGCGCTATTGCTGATGAGTTTGGAAAGATCCCTCCTAAGCAGGGCGGACTTGCTGCCTCTATCGCGACTGATATTGCTCTTATGGCCTGGGGTATTGTTATGGGTCCTGCGTGGAACAAGCGTAAGGCTACCTCTGTTAATACTGAGTGAAAAACATATACTGATGAAAGATGCAGTGATTGGCCCCAAGTTCAACGACGGCACCAATGCTGCTACACTCAAGGATACAACCAACGATCTTGTCAAAAACTCTATGACTCTCACAAAGGATCTCTTGAACGGTAGAGCGTAAGTCATTCTCTTGAGGTAGTCGAGGATCACCTTACTAACTATGAGTGCCTGTAGCCAGGACCAGCTTGGTGTCCAGAACGGACTTACAGCCCAGATGCAGGCTCTCACCGAAGGCTGGAAGGATGGCGTCCTCGAGACTCAAAAATGGCTCTTTGGTGGTTCTGAGGACGGCTACAGCCAGCTGGGTGCAATGATCTCAGACGCATCTATGTTTGGCGACAACTGGCTCCTCGACCGAGGAGACCACGCCAAGCAAGTCAAGCGAGCCATCAACGCCTTTCTCATCCCCATGGCCTGGCAATACTCTCCTGATGTTATTTTCCCCTTTATTGCAGAAGCTGATGTGAACTGTTTTGAGGATCCCGGCTGGAACAAAGAGGCAACCTTCACTAACATGTTTCAGCATTGGATCGACGATGCTGCCTTGAAGGACGGACGGTTCTGCCACGACGGAAAGTCTTACTGGCTTCTTGGTGGCCGTGATCGCTACACTGTCTGTGATAACAAGAGCGGAGAAGCTGACTGTGGTGGACTTGCACTCCCGCCTGGATATCAGTCCTTGGTCGAGAAGAAGTTCACTGATATTTCACACGACAATGTCATCAGAGGGTATGTTTCACGGACTTTACTCTGAGCTTCTTGCATCTGACATGATTTACACAGATCCCTCAACTCAAAGGCCGCCAATGGTGGTAGGAATGGCTTTAAGCTTGACCTGGGTAACGAACCTAGCAGGGAAGTTCTCGAGAGCCTTGCGGGCAATGGCATTGAAGCTGCTGGTGTTTTTAACATCCCGATCTGCTCCATGGACGAGGTTATTGAGAATTACTACCGGTGGTACCAGGATGATCACCCGGACATGACGAACTTCCCTTGCAGCCCTTGAATTTAGGTTTTATCTTCTGATGTTTTTAGGATCTATTTTTTCTTCATGTATACTCATTCTTGAGATTACTAGTTGTCAGATTGTGCTTTTCAAGTTATGAACTATAGGATGGATGTGCACGCTTTGTTATATTTTTTTCTCTTATCACAAATAAAGACTTAGAACATTCTATTCTTGCATGATGTTCGTCAGTAAATAAAATGCCTCTGTGCTTTTCAGGATTTCTCACTGCCATGGGGGCGAAACTGTTGCTGCTTCAACACCGGTAAGATTGGTAACAGCAGGGGTTATCACATGACCTTGGGGGCCAAAAGAAGCCAGTCAATATGTTACAGTCGCTTAATGTCTCATCGTAAGCTTCACTTCTACAATTATTGGCACCTAACATCTCCTGTCTCGCCTACTATTCTGACTATCTCTACACACATTTTGACTACTTGAGCCATAAAAGTCCTCTCACTGCGGGGTCAAGCAACCATGGCCTCACTCAACCTTAAAGCGCTGCCGTTTCCAACTGGGAAGACTGAAGATGATATCAGGAGAGACCCCAAGCTGTGTCGAATATGCTGGAACCTCTACGGAGGATCGGCTTTAACTGCTGTCCCCTTGGCCGGCATAGCCATGCACGAAAACTCGGGTTCCATCAACGCAGCCAGGGCGGCCAAGGCTGGTAACTTGGACGAAGAACCTGATTGGGCAGGACGAGGGCGTATTGATTATGCCTCATGGGAGATTAGCATTTATCTCCCTGATATCCCAGGTTCGGCAGCGGGAGGTTGTGCTTCCTGCTTGCTCCTTCAAGAGGTTTTGATGAAACTCACCAAAGGGACCTTGGACTGCAGAGACCTCGAGCTTTGGCTGAAAGTTGTATTTTGCAAGGGAAACGTTCTAAGAGTGAATCTTATCAGAGGGAGTCCTCCTGATGATTTTGACATGTTCTCCTCAGGCGGAGGTGCGGAAGGAGATGTTATTGAAATGTATGAAATTTACACTTTACCTGGTAAGATATACAATACAACAACTAGTGTCAAGTTACGAACCAAGGCTCATTATAATATAGGTTATCCTTGTCCATGGCCGACGATTGGCTCGTCAATGACCGTAGAACGGCCCGATTGGAGTCTGCCCGCCGAGTTCGGTGGACTTGCAGGGCATATAGAACCAGACCCGACGTCTCGGTCATCGTTTAATAGGGTCAAGAACTGGATCAAGACTTGCAAAGAGAAACACATGGTCTGCTCTGAAGCAGAGGCTTCAACGACGCGACGACTTCCAAAGCGAGTGGTTGATATTGGACCTGGTACCAATGATGGAATCCATATTATTGAGCACGATGATTCTAAACAGCAAGTCGATAAGCCCTATATCGCTCTTTCTCATTGCTGGGGAAGGACACAGCACCTGGTATCTTTGAAATCAACCCTTGACCAGTGGAAGAAAAACATCCCTTTCACTCGTCTTGCAAAAACATTCCAGGATGCAGTCATAATTTCAAGAGAACTAGGCATTCGATATGTGTGGATAGACTCGCTTTGCATCGTTCAAGATGATGCGAAAGATTGGGAAATCGAAGCAGCCAAGATGGCGTCTATCTACAACGGCGCAGAGCTAGTCCTGTCAGCGACTGGTTCGTCTGACGGTGCTGGTGGTTGTCTGTCTCATAGAGAACCATTTGTGACAATTCCTGGGACATTCCCTGATGGCCGCCCCTTCGAGGTTTATGGACGAAAAGTAGGAAAGCATTCTGTCTTTGGTTGGAACACAGATCCAAACGTGTCGAAAGGTTCTGCGAATCCCATTGTTGGAACGCAATTGGGCGATGTTCAAGACCATCCATTGATGACACGGGCCTGGTGTTTTCAGGAGAGGCTATTGGCAACACGGATTCTTCACTACACCAAAAGTGAGATGGTATTCGACTGTCTCTCATCGATGGAATGCGAATGCGGTGCGCTCGAAAAACATGAAGACGACCCATTGGTACCGGCTCGTCGTATCATCAAGACGGGACACAAGTTCATCAAAGGAACAAAAAGCTTTAGAAGCACGAGTATTCGACCGGCTCTTCCACTTCAAGGAGAAGCCAAAGAGTTCGTGGAGCATCATGAGCTCTGGCGAGACCTGATTGTTCAGTATTCCCAGAAAGAAATCACCAAGAAATCAGACGGCCTACCTGCTGTTGCAGGGTTAGCTACAGAGTGGTCGAACCACCAGACTGGAAAATACCTCGCGGGTCTGTGGGAGAAGGATTTACTCAATGGCTTGCGTTGGATGCCTGATGAACAAGACTCTGGCGAGGATCCGGAGGCACCTGATAAGAGGTTTCCAAACGCTAAACCACAGTTCATCTCACCGACTTGGAGTTGGCTCAGCGTTCATCGAGGTGTAACCTGGGGCCTTGAGAGCTTCGATGGTGACGAGTTCTTTGTGAAAGCTGATCTTGATCGATCTGAGTGCCCTCTAAAGGGACACAACGTTTTTGGAGAAGTCACCTCGGGGTATATCTTTCTTACAGGCAGCATCATGCCCGTGACATTTTCCATCCAGGGAAACATGGTCTTGTTGGAGAAGCCGGGTCATAGTACCAGGAAGCACTTTGAAAGACCAGATAGTCTTTTTCGTCTACGAAAGCTACCGAGTAACGAATTATTCTGTCTGAGATTCTGTACAAGGATGAGTACGAGAAACGCGCACGACGATGATACAGCATTGGTGTTGGCCAAGGTAGATGCGGAGACTCTAAAGAGGCAGCCAAAGAAAGTGCAAGAATTTGGAAATGTTTACCAGCGTGTTGGTTTTATTACCAATTATATGACCAGGGCTTGGAGTCATGAGCGGGATTCGAAGGAGATGGGGATGTATATTATTTAGATTGTCTATAGACTGGATCAATGTATAAGGATTAGTAGATTTGTTTCTTGATTGAGTCATGGAGTCAAAGGCGATAACATACCCGAGTACAAGACATTGTGACCGAGATTTTTCGGTTCATGCAGGGATTCCACAATAAGATCAGATGCAGGGTCTCAGGACAATAATAGATGAGATATGATCCGCGTAATATTTGATAGGCGCCAAGAAAGGTGATATTGGTTTTAAAGACCCTATATCTAGTATGGGAAATTTGGATCTTCCTCTCAAACCCTCCCCTTAGGGGTCCCATCTAGTTCACTAACTAACGTTAGTACTTACCCATAAGAGGCCAAAGCTTGCGGGTACAAGATCGAAATGTATATGCAGATGATCCCGACGGTATGTCACCCTTCGGAAGCCGAGAAAAGACCCCTAGATCCTGTGGTCGTTGACTCTTACTGTAGCCATTCACAGAGTGAGGTCTGAGTAACCAAGGGCTTGGAAAGGAAGATCCCGTGGCACAAGCCTCATCAAGCCGATATTTTAGTTCACCTCTGCCGCTTTTGCCTCAGCATCTCATTCGCCTATCTTGTATTTGCTACTGCGGCTTGATGATCACGGCTGCTGCAAGGGAACCCGGGGGCTTGGAGTCAACTAGTTAGTCTTGACGATCACTAACAAGGGGTTTCAGTAATCGAAAAATACCCTTTCAACTTTTTAATAAGAATCAAAGTTCACGGCATTTGTTTCTGTATTTTGACTGGAATTCTCGTGTACTATCGAGCTTTGTCTAGGGCAAAAGCTTATTCTCAGCCATGGATATTCCTCCCGGCATCACCGTTTACAACCTCCCACCTAGTCCACCAAACTGGGATCGGGTTGGTGTCTTTTATGTTTCTTTCTGTGCGACATGGACGACTCTAGTTTTTGCCGGAATGGCTTTCTGCTGGATCAACCGTCGCAATCCCATCCTTAGGCTTCGTGGTTTAACACTCTCGTTTTTTGCTATTACGTTCTTGCATCTTTATTGGATCCTGGGACAAATCACTTATCCCATAGGCGCTACCATGCCTATTGTACTTGCATACGATGTGCAGTACTTCTTTATGGGTATTTGGTTCCCTCTCGGCATCGCTCTTTTTCACGCGTCAAACAGTCGTTTTCTTTATGTTGCCAAGATGCAAAAGAAATTCACCAGCCATCATTTGCAAACGAAAACCGGTTGCAATGGCTCTCGATCTTCGTGGCTTTGTCGTCTCAGGAATATGGACTATACCAAGAAGATTATGATCTTTATCGGCTTCGGAATGGTTTTCCAGGTAAATCATCACACCCTCAATTCTAACTACACAACTAATGAGACACCAGGTCCTTGTGACAGTCGGTATGTGGCTGGTATGCCGTAAATATCATCCTACTTTTGGCATTCCTGGCACCGAGCTTCGTGGCGCGACGCTTCCAGAACAATTCGTCGACCTAGGTCGGGGTTGGGAATGGTGGCCCTCTGTTCTTTGGCAGGTGATTTGGACTTGGGTCGTATGTCTTTCTGTGTTATAACGTATTGCTTTCTTTCGCTCACCGTCTTTGCAGGTTGCTCCTATCCTCATCTGGCGAGCCTGGGGGATTCGTGATACTATGGGATGGCGAACTCAAACCATAGGCTGCTGCATTTCCAAGTTAGTATTTTCCCTCTATTGGATATACTTTCGCTAACAGAAAACTCCCAGTCTTCATGCAACACCCATGTTTCTGGTTGCAAGCTATGTGCCTGCGTTCGCCCCAGTGAACATGTACTTTTCTCCCAGCCAATGGTAAGGCATCCGATAAAACAATGAGGCGCTGGTTACTGATACGAATTAGGATTCATCTCTCGGTCTTGATGTTTGAGATCTTCACCGTTTTTGTCCCTGCTTTTCAGATCATGAAGCAATGGGTTCTCGTCAAGCGTGCCGCTGACTCCAACACCAGGTGGGAACTTGAATCTGAAACAACTCTCGAGGTATCAACTTCGATGAGTCGAGAACTCTCTTCTGATCCTAGTATGGCCGAGAAGGGAGGCGTACTGGATTATTCTGACGAGAGTCTGGGTGATCGATTGTTTACTATGAGTGCTCTCAATCATACTCTCGAAGACAACCCTGGCCCTCTTCAAGACTTTTCAGCTCTGAGCGATTTCTCTGGAGAGAATATCGCCTTTCTAACACGACTTGCGAGGTGGAAAGCATCCTGGTACGCGCAACCAGATAAGGAGCAGACTCTTGAAGCATATAACCGCGCACTCGAGCTTTATGCCGCCTTTATCAGTCCCAGAGACGCCGAGTTTCCTCTGAATCTCTCATCCCCAGATCTCAAATATCTTGAAGAGGTATTCGAGAAACCTGCTCGAATCCTGTGGGGAGAAGCCTGTGTCAACCCAGCTGTGCCTTTTGAGGCTCCCTCAACTGCTGGATCAGGATCAACACTGGCGCCTTCGCTGGAAGGCATCGCAGGTAGGGCCCATTATACGGGTCAAATACCTGAGGGTTTCAGCCCTGCTGTATTCGACGCGGCAGAAAGTCACATCAAGTACCTTGTTTTGACAAATACTTGGCCAAAGTTTGTCAAGGAGATGCAGTCACGAAGACGTTCTAGCGAGACAACCCGAAGCGATTTTACGGCTTCGTCAGAGGAGACGGTTGTGAGTCGAGTATCCAGCAAGGTGATGAGGGTCGTCCGTTCCTTCGTTTAACTATGATTCATTCATCTCACAATACTTGGAATAATTCAGCGAATATTTTCTTTAACTTGTTGTTACTTCACGGCTTCGACATGCCATATATTTCATTATTTCCTTTCTAGTATATATCTTCTAGCCATTAGTATCATTACCATAGAATAAGAGACAAAGACAAATCCTTCCCATTTTGACGTGAATATTTTGATTAGGAACCGGCTATCAATTTCAAACTTGAATGTATTAAAATGAAGCTATCGTTGAGTAATATCAAAACGCTCGCTGCGTCTGTATCGCTCATACTCAGACATGTTTGGGTTCCAAATCGGCGCACCAACAACTCGAAGGAGATCAGCTGCAGTTCGTTTCTTCTTATCCACCAAATCTTCATTTATTCCTGAAGCTAGCAGAAGAGCCGCAATCTGATAGAGCTTGAGCTCTTCCACATCGTCTGTAACATCCCAGCTTTTCTTTATCCTTCCCATCGCTATCTGGTTGGCAACATGATGCAGTGCGCTCCAGCTCCGTCGATCTGTTTCGTTGACATAGGTTCCAGAGTCTAATAGAAACTGGATTGTCTCTATTGGATTTGATTCCGGATTTTCCAGGTTGGCGGAAGAGATGCAAAGCATCAGAGGTGTCTTCTTGTCAGGGAATGGACCCGAAGCCTCGAGAATAATGCCTTGGTTGAAGAGGAAGTCCACGGCTGCACGTTTCCAGCACCGAATGGTAGAGCCTATCCCACTACCCTCAACTTCCGAGTTAGAACCGTTGGGTGATGCTCCTCCATGAAGCAAAACCCTTGCGTATTCGATAAAAGCTGCCTCGTCAGATGCAGACAGTATCGGTATGTTGGCTAGACACAGAAGAGCTTGTGTAATCTCGCGTAGTTTGGACTCTGGTCGTACCCAAATGTTGTCATCAGAGCCACAAAGAAACTTGACCACGTCCAAACGCTTGTTGCTGACAGCCGTGCAAATTGGTCCGTCAAGTCTATGAGACGTTCTGAGCTTCGGAGCTCCTGCTTGAATCACTAACTTCACTATATCTGCTTCACGGCGATTAATAGCGGCCATCAAGGCAAAAGTTGAATCTGGCCACATGCTTAAAAATGAATGCCGAGCCAACAGAAAAGAAACGACTTGCTCGTGACCGCCAATGACTGCTAGTTCGAGAGGGTTCATGGCTATGAGCTCTTCCACTGATAGCTGCAGTGTCCCGCCATGTTGAATCTTCTTCAGTCGTGATGCAACTCTGGATGGCTGCAAATAGCACATGTAGAACGAAGAACGAATATTTATCTGACGCATGTGCTTGACAAGATTGGTCCTTTCGAGTATCCTGCGGACAACACACGTTATACCGAGAAGTGATGCTAGGTGTAAAGTGTCAAGTCGAGCAGTTGACGTTCCCCTCTTAAGACTGTCAAGACAAACAATGTCGGTTATTTCCTCGAGGCCATAGATCGGGTTATTTTTATTGGCAGAGTCGACTTGAGTGGCATTTGAATCCCCTCGTATATCTCCGAGACTCGATAGATAACAAAGCCAGCGCGGTCGTATCAAGTGATGATTTACTAGGAAGTACAACGCCTTGTATGTAACCACGTCGTCATGAAGCAGTTGGGGGCATTTACGGAGGTGCTTGAACCAGAATCTTGACGGATATAATATCAAAATGTTACGTTCCTCCTCGCTTCTTCCACAAGGCACTGGAGGAATCATATGTATCAGCACATCCAAACAGTTATGAGCAAGTAGTTCGTGATCGTTATCTGGAATTATGCGGAAGAATTCCAGCTCTGGCTTTTTGTCCACTGCTGTTCGGAGTAGGTAATCTTTGACTGATTGATGAGAAAGCTGGATGGTCTGTACGCTCTCATATCCGGAACCGCATTTTCTGGCTTCTTTTTTGGTGATGAGAAGCGATCCACAGAGTTCAATGCAAACTTTGAGGTTCTCAACTCGAGCTTCCTCAGTTATGTTTGAAACGAAGTCCTCGGCCAGAGGCGTCAACTCTTCAAAGGTCAATGGGTAATATGCCAGGGCTACCCAGCTTAAAAGAGACCGAACTCTTTGTCGATGCTGATGGGGAGTCTCCAATAAGATCTTCTCGTAAATCATGTTATGGTCATTAGGTAGCTCGCCCAAGTAGCCTGTGACAAGGGTTTCTGGTTTCCTTCCAAGGTCTTGGATCACTAGGTTTGCCCATAAAAGGGTTCCGTTGTCGTCCTTGGCCAAAGCGTTTCCTGCCTGTTTAAGCTCTGGTGACCAGTCATGCTCCTCTGCAAGTTTGTTTACATGCTTTTCGATATAACGCTGAACGTCTCGGGCACTTTGCTCATGCAAATCCGAGTCCAGGCACAATGTCGAGAAACCTTTCAAAACGCTTCCATTATAACGATATGACGGGCGGCTGGTTATGAGTATCTTGAGATTTCGGAGTCTTGAATTGGTTGAGGATAGTATTTCTGAGAACTTGGTCGTCCGAATGGCGATAGATTTCTCATCGAATTCGTCCAGACCATCGATAACGCAAGTGATGGTCCCAGCAACAGGATCTCTGACCATATCGGTGAAGATCTGCCAAAGGAGCTCGACTGAGCTGGTAGCAAGGACAGTTCTTGTACCACCGTTGATCGGTTCAACTTTGCTCAGTCCATGGTGCATAAGATTAGGTCTTAATCTGCAAAGTTGCCAGATGAGGCCCCGCAGAACAGCCGTCGCGGAGTTGCCGTTGATATTTCCATGATTGCAGAAGGAGTAGATAACCGTATCAGTGGACATACACTCAGACAGCTGCTCCAGTTGCTCGGTGAGGTATATAGCCATCATAGTTTTGCCTTTACCTGGACTACCTTGGATAACGAGACCTCTAGAGCTGCCAGAGGCCGAGAGCCATGAACGGTAAGTGGGTGTTTCTGTGATCCAAGCACAGGTTCCGTCAACTCGACAACCTTTTGTTGTTTCCAGAGAAGCGCGATCTTCTCTAGGATCTGTAACAAACAGGGCGTCTAAAAAGTTTGACTCGGAATGTTTGAAGTTGTGTGAGTATTCTAATTGGTGATGAGAGGGGTTGGCTGCCCAAGGAAATAGTATGAACCTGTGAAACGGTTAGACCAGTCAGCAGACAAGATTATAGAAAACTCACTTTGAATCTCGAAAGGCCACCAGACACAGTTGTTCTCGGTGTAATGTCTCAAAGAGGTTTCTAATTTCCTGCTTGTTGAGCTCGGTATATACTCCTAACAATCCATGTTGGGTAATAGTGTGTTTGCCGCCATTATCAACCCATTCGAGTTGTGTTAGGATTCTGTCAATGATCAAATGGCAGTGAAGCAAGATCTGCTTTGTCAAATCGAGATGTTGTTGGCCATCACTTTCGTTGATTGAATGATTCAGCTCGATTACCTTGGCTAGTTTAGAGAGACTCTCTAACTGCTCAACACGTTTTGTGACCGAGTTTAGATCAAGATCCAGTTGTTGAAAGAACCGTATAGCTTCATCTATTGTCCCTACAAGTCGGGAAGCTGCAGTAGAAAGGGCGTTTTCCTCGCTCATGGTGTTTTAAATTCAACTGTAAACCCATGATCAGATCTAAAGCCGTTCTGAATCGCCCGTAGTTATACCATGGGTGCAAAGATAACGCATACGTAGTAGATCTAAGAGGTGTCGTCAGGGAGGCCTTGCTCAAGACAGTAAGATGACTATTTTTAACACTTCCTTCAATCAACGAGAAGTGGCTATTGTGGGTATGACTATTCAGCCCAGGCAGACTTGCTATTGAGTGGTGAATTAAAGGGTATAAGATGGGGCGTTTCGTATAAGCTGCGCCACATTACATGGGTAGGGCTGCATTTGTGACGCGTGACATCTAAGTACGAGATGGATGGAGAATAACAAAGATTAAAATAGAGATCCCATATATAGATAGAAACATGCTTATAGGCTGCTTCTTTATTCGTAGACAGCCCATACCGAATATGAAGGACTAACCGACAGACTCCAAGTTTAACCTCCTCTGCTTAAAAAGTAGGTTATTTAACAAAATCAAAAGAATCCTATTCAAAAGCCCGACTTCGGGATAAATGTTCAGAGTTAGCCCAGAACATTCATTCGCCGACAAGAATATATGACTACTTTCTAAATATAGCTCTGACGCTTACGCAGACGTAGGTTTTGAGAAGTATGTTTAGTCTCTTGTCAAGTATCGTTTCGTCAATAAGCAGCAAACCAAAGCATTGTCCTATCTCAAAACTAATCCTAGCCCTCCAAAGCGGCGTCACGTTCCCCAGTCATCGTCTGTGCTATACTGTCGATTTTCAGCCAAGCCACAGAAATCAATTCAATACGAAGGATCAGTCTCGACTCTCAAGCTTGATCCAATATATTACCTGCGGAAGTACTACAATAAAATGTTCTAATATCACATGTAGTGTTCAACCTTTACACACTTCTCCGATATATATAATGTAGGCTTTCTTTTCCCACTTAAACCTTCAAAACTCTGTCAGCAAGAATAGTCACTTCAACTCAAGTCCAGATTCATAACAGCTAGATGAGAGAGCTTACGGGGCTGCATACACATTCAACAAGAATATATCACACATTCTTAATAATCAACTTCGAGTGTTGCCAGACTTGAGAAGTGACGAGAAGCGTCCTGCTGGCAATAGACCGGAAGATGAAACAAGATATTCATTGGTCCGCAGGCATACAGCGGCCTCATTGGCAATATCACTCTCCTGAGTCAAAACTATCACGAATCGAAAACTATCAACAGACAACTCGAAGATGGCATTCGTTACCTTGATCTGCGCATCTACCGGGATGAGGACGACCACGACTATTACACCCAGCATCTTCTTCGTGCGCCCAAGCTACGGGATTTGATGATTCAGATACGCGACTTTCTCAGCCAGCACAAATCCTCCCGAGAGTTCATCATTGCGGAGTTCGCCCAAAGCCGGTTTGCGAACGATACCGTTTCTCCGCAGTCAACAGACGTGGCAGACATTCTCAGAAACGAGCTTGGGCCCTGGCTCTACATGCCGTCAAACGCACCCATCAACCCAGGACCAGGGTTGAAAAGATATGACTTCCAGACGCTCCAGAACATTCAACTTTCGGGCATAACGAATGGAGGTCCAAAAGTGCTCTTTGTGAACAAAGATAACTGCATCTATCCTCACTCTATCCTAAACGTGAACGAAAAAAGTCTTCAAGACCCTGATAAGGGCAGTGGACTTTCCCCTCATTGGTTTACGGCGGAACCTCCTGACGCAGAAATAGTTGGGCATATATTGCTCAACACGTTTGATCCCTCTGCTCGCATCAATAACCTGAAGCATACTGCTTACGAGAGGAACGCCACTGCTGGAAAGATCATTGGTCAGGAAAATCCTCCTTGGAGATATATGATGGACTAGTATACTGAAAGCAAGTCTGGACAACTTCCCATTGACCTGATAATCAAGGCAAACGGTTGAAATTTGTCAAGCGGGTTCAGTTCTCGGTTTGTATTGTTCACCGTTATATGCTATTAAACGAAACCCTTGGGCCAGTGTCATGGTATCTTGAGAACATGGGACTGACAGGGACAACTATCTAACTTTGCACGCCTCTCAAAGGCAATTTGCGTACACAATAACAAAGAAAACGGTTTTTTGCACATTATACGCATCGTTAGCCTGTTGCAGCACAATAACCTTAAGCTTCTGTATTTAGCTTTTCCCTCCAAGAGTTATAAATAGCTACCTGCTTCTCCACCCGTGTGACAGACAATCCAACAACAACCACCGCTACAACATAATGGCAACTCATCCAGCTGACAGGGACAAACTTTCTTTTATATGGAGGGTAGGTTTAAGGATCTAGTAGAATAATTTTTCATACTAGCTGGAAAGTAACTAGGCTACTTCTTGTAATTGATTGTATTCATTGCCTAGCTAGATCAGAAGCACTGCTTCTTTTGATTATAACTGTTCTTCCCAGCTACATTGTTCTGTCTTCTAAGTCGTCATTAACTGCTGACTATCCAACCCTATCAAAGAATGTAGAAGTGCTACATACATAAATCTAAGCTGATTGAAGTGGCGTGAAGTGTCCTGCAGGAGAAATGATCTTCTCGGTCGCTTAAAGTTCCAGATTCGCGAATAAAGATGGTCGTTTCTTACCGCAGGGTTGCTTCGGTTGCGCATTCGATTCAACCGGACTGGGCTTCTGGGGTCATCTCTGGTAAAATACGCGCCGATCATATACGCATTTTACAGGCAAAGACCTTCTCCTTCTGGATCAAGTTTATCTGTAGATACAGAACTGCTTCTGTCGCTTCGGTTGTATTTGAGGCTATTGCATCAACAACCTTGAGCTGCCTACCTGCTGATGGTGGATATCGGGATCTAATTCGGAGACGCTATCGACATAAGCATAAAGTGCCGAAATCTCAAGATTTCAGATGAATTTATACCGGCAGTGTTGCTTTCGGGCCGAGAATGAGATCCATTCATTATTTCACTTCGCATAGTCTTCGAGAATAATATCGGGTCCTTATCGGAGAAGTATGAATTATATGACTGTAACGGCATATGTGTTGTCGCTTCGCTTGTTTGAAGACGATGGGGATAATTCCAATTGCAAACCTACTTTTTAGCAACTATACCTGCGAAATCTGACACATCAATTAGTAAGTCTCCATCCTTAGCATTGGTGCGGATATCATTACCAATTGTTATCATCTCTGGCCGTGTTATTTAGAAGGAGCAAAAACAGGTGATGTATTCGGAAAAAGAGTTGCGGTACAACATGAGACCTAATACCCTGCTCTACTATTTATCCTTTGGGGCCTTGGGGGGAATGTCACCTTCTTTCCAGGGCCCCTAGGTCAGCAATGGTCATCTACAAGCACAGGCATTGGGGGAGCCGGCAACCAAAGTCCTCTGTTGGTAGCTGTAGGATGGCACGCCTCACTACGACATTGTCCTCTTATGGCAGAATCGGCTCACTCTGTTACGAAATGGGTAGAGAGTCCACAGTGGGGGTAGCAAACATCTGAGGCACAGTCATAGAGAAAACACGAGACTCGTTTTGACCCCACGGGGTTCAAGTCTATGTTGCTTCTCCGCGGATAAAGCTGTAGCGCTACGCTTAGACTGGAGTGCCAATTTCCCAACTCCGGTAACCTGGGTCCATTTGAGTTTTTTTGCAATATGATCTGATCTTATACAAGAGAACCGGTTCCGTTACATGGCACCATAACAAAAAATGGAAATGAGCTGACGGTTGGTTGTAGTATAAGTTGAAGCAGTTCGCTGCTGTATATAGTTCCGAATGTATTTCAGCACAACAATATACCCAATTGATTCATAACTTTATACCCAATTGTTCACAATGCTTTCAACCAACAGCTTAATGAGAAGCGGTATCCTCCGAACAGGAAGATCAGCTACACGCAACACAGCACTCATCGCACGCTCGGCAGCAACACAAACCAGAATCAGCCGTCGAACTTTTACCTCGAGCCAAAAGACACTATGCGCAAGCTGTGCAAGCTCTAGTGGTCAATCATGTGCCCGTCACAACCCCAACAGTCGCGTAAGCGCCAGCACCAGCAGCATCACCGCTGGCCTCAGCAGCAACTTGGCCAAGACCGCTGCATATGCCACAACCGCGAGTCCCGTTATCCCAAATGAGCAATGGGCCCAAGTCTTGGAGGAACGAGGCGGTCGTAAGTACAATTTCCACCATCAATTGAGGGCAATTGCTCACTAGACTAGGAATCCAATACAAGAAGATCCCTGTTCCAAAGCCAGCTTCAGACGAGGTCTTGATCAACATCAAGTACAGCGGCGTCTGCCACACAGATCTCCACGCCGTCAATGGCGATTGGCCACTTCCAGCCAAGATACCCTTGGTCGGAGGACACGAAGGCGCAGGCGTTGTAGTTGCGCGAGGCGAGCTCGTCAAGGATGTTGAGATTGGTGATCACGTAGGTCTCAAGTGGCTGCACGGTTCATGCATGAGCTGCGAGCAATGTCGACAGTCCAACGAGTCTCTTTGCTCTTCAGCCTCACTATCCGGCTACACGGTCGACGGCTCATTCCAACAATACGCCGTAGGCAAAGCAGCACATGTCGCGCGCATTCCCAAAGAGTGTGACCTCGCTGGCGTAGCGCCGATTCTGTGCGCCGGCTTGACCGTGTACAAGGCTCTTAAGGCTTCCAACGTCCGTCCCGGACAAAGCGTAGTCATTGCCGGAGCCGGTGGCGGTCTTGGTGTCTTTGCTATTCAGTACGCCAAAGCCATGGGACTACGTGTAACTGCCCTCGATGGAGGCGAGGAAAAGCGCAAGGTCTGTCTTGAGCTGGGAGCTGATACTTTTGTCGACTTCAAGACTTCTCAAGATATTGTCGCCGACATTCGAAACGCCTCGGATGGGTTGGGCCCTGATGCTGTACTGCTTTTGGCTGCTAGTGAGACGCCGTTCCAACAAGCCAGCCAGTATATCAAGAGCAAGGGCACTATCGTCTGCGTTGGTCTGCCAGCCAATGCTTTTGTCAAGGCACCTGTCTTCGACACCGTTGTTCGGTATGTATAATACATCAACTCAACTCAATTGGACATCTAAGCTAACCATAGGATGTAACAGTGAGATCAACATCAAGGGAAGCTATGTCGGTAACCGACAAGATACGGCTGAAGCCATCGAATTCTACAAGCAGGGCCTCATCCATGCACCATACAAGTGAGTATTTTTCAAATCCAAATGCAATACATCACTGACTTTGAAATCTAGGATTGTTGGCTTGTCAGAGCTCCAGCATGTGTACGACCTGATGCAACAAGGCAATGTTGCTGGTCGTTATGTCGTAGATACTAGCAGATAGTGGTCAATATCCTGATTTTGTGTTAATATGAGAGTTACTAGGAGTATTTACTGGGTTTGATCTTGAAGACGTGTATATATCATTCAGATGGAGCTCTGCCGGACAGCACAAGTGCCCACCACCGGCTTGAGCTAGCAATGTCTACATTGAAATTTGCTCCCATTGATTTTTGTACTCTGCTCAGTTACCTGTGGCCATGCGTGTGAGCTTATGAGAAGTTCTCTTAAGGAAGAAGTTTCGAGCTTTTTGAGACAGGTGTTTGAATATCTATCTCCTTTTATCTCTTTACCGATTCACGTAACCAGGCCCACCGCGTCAAGCTAAACATGAAACACAATAGAGTTTGTATCTGAAATAATGTTCCTTGTCAAAGACACGTCTAATTCAGAGTGACAAGGTTCGCCACGGGTCGTTGAAGGACTCTTGCTGGCTTCATGCAAGTGTCAGGGGAACACCAGGGAATACAGGTTGCCAAACATTACGAAACGGGACTTGGACGTGGTATCCTTATTCCCAATAGAGAGGACATGCTTTCTTAGGTTAGACCTTCTTTCTCCTCTGATTTGCAAAGACCCAATAATTACTAATACTCTGTTTCCTCAGCCGTCGACCCCTCAAGCCGCGAGCCCTTGTTGGCGCTGGTCTCGAGCCGCGTATATTGACGCCCACATTTTCACTGCAGCCCATCACGTACTTAACATTCCACTACAAACTAGCTAAAGGTTTTATAGTGTTTGTGAATACAACTATCAGTGTCGGGCAGACAATGAACCATGCGTTTCCCTAACCTAGCGGTTAGAGCTAACTCTACGGTTAACTTTTTTTTTTTTTTTTTTGAATCACTTTGGCCGCTGTCCCAAGATTGCAGGTTCGAATCCAGTCCAATCTTGATGAGGGGGAATGCAGGTGCGGTCTCTTGTACCTGAAGCAACCTTCGGGTAGGATTCCTTTCGGTCTCCATTCAGGGTGGATTAGTAGGTATACCTCGTGCTTTGCGAACCTTTTTGCCATTATGCTGTGATGTACTATGAATCAGGGGTGGACTGGAACCAGTGATCTGGGATAAACTAAGCGCGAGTTTAAGGCTGTTGTCATGGCGCAGACTCCTTTATTCCCAGGTGAGGGCCTGGATTCAGCAGGTGCGCGAGTCTGCATCTACTCTTGAGGCTGGAAACCTGGGTGGACGTATCTGAATTATGGTGCAGACAACATCAAGAAGATGAAGAACTAGAGCAGGTTTTCCACAAGTTGGTTCCTGGAGGATTTAAGATCTCACATGTCAAGGACTCATAGGTATCAGCAGTCCTTAGAACTAGTCATACTTAACTAGTGGATCGTACCATGAAAATTTAGCATGACTTCATGTAACTCAAAGGTTTCATTATCTAGGTTTTTTACATCACCATCGTAGGCAGTGTCTATTGCCACTACGACCTGGATTCCAGTAGTCAAGTCTATAAAAGATCAGACCATAGATTATCATATAGGAGATGAAGGTGGTGATAAAAACGATTTTGCCTAGGTATAGTGATGAATCTTCGCCTACAAAGAAACATATAGCATCTGGTACTCTTCCAAATTGTCACAGACATGTAGGTCCAATCAACTTATACCGTCTTGCCCCAAACCCGCAAGACGCCAAACATCCTTGTTGCTTGTCACTCCTTTAACTGACAACATATGCAATCTATTGAGCGGGACTTGATCTTAACGTCAGTACTATCTGATAATGATGAAGATAACAACCATGTCACAGAATCATACCTACCTATATTCTATAGCTAAAGCATCAAATTCTATACCATACATGTTGACTCAGAGAACCATATCAACAGTTATAACAGTTTATGATGGTTTGGATGGCAGCTGGTCTGAGAAGAAGGTGCTCGGTGGCGGGATATGTGTCCTCTAGTTTCGTCACGCTGAGGGATGTATAAAATCGAGGACCAAGGTAACAAAGAGTATTAAGATGAGGTTTGGTCGAAGTCGGATGCCAATCTTGTGTCGGAGCACATGTGCCTGGAAATAAATGGACACCTTAAAGCGCAGATCTCGCGACCAGATATTCCTCCTGCCTCGGGTATCCTGAGAAATATCCTGAATAAGGATGATGAAAGCTAGAAGCGCATAAATAGTCTAATGTAAATGTTTATCCCTAATTCTTCCCCTTCGTCTATTAATTGTGCTCCTTAGATTGCATAAGATCGCGAGTCGTCTAACCTCAATGATTTATTTGCACTTTAAAGACCGTTGCTCTTGCACGAAAACACGCTGCTAACAGTTCCAGCCTCAAACTGGTCAATAATGCCCTGCACACTGACGTATGTTCCCAATGTGAGGTAAAGAACGCCAGTCAGAATAATGACAATATTTAAAGCCACCGATAAGTAGTCGAGAATAGGCTGTCGGGTTCTTCCAACCTTGATATCGGCGTTGCGCATGCGGAAATAAGCCAGGCCCCAGAAGATGAAGCCGAACCAGCAGTTGAACAAGGATGACATGACAGATAGCACTGCGGTTTTGTTAGTAATGTATACGGAACAAGGAATATAGGACTTACATGATGAGAAAAATGGAATGATCTCGGCAATGAGAAAGGACGCAGCCCAGCTGACGAGTAAAACGAAGCTCCACCAGAACCAGCCCTTGAATGTGTGCGAGGTGACATGTACGGAATCCTTAAACATGCGGAAAAAGACGAATCGACCTGTGACGCTGGCGTAGAGACATCCGACAAAAATAATGGTAGGGACCATGAAGGAATATGAGACCTTCTTGTAGGTGTCAGTGAGGACGCCGAATGCGGGCGTGACCATGTATTGGTTGCCGGTGTAAGCGTAAATGACAGCGCCGACAGTGCTGAAAGTGATGATTTCAGCGATGGTGCAAGCCCACAATGCCTTGGGGAAGTCCCTGTGCAGCCAGTTAGTGAGTATTAATAAGACGCATATGCGTCGTCGCTCACCGAGGATCACGCATCTCAGCGATAAAGCTAGGGATTGTGGTTTGACCAATAAATGTATAGCTCATGTTCATGAATGCTGACATGCCCGATACGAGCGTAGTGGTGCTTGGCGTCCAGATTGAGATGATGGGTTCGCCCTGTGCGGGATAGCCCGCGGGTTTACCCTGGGCTCCCGCAAAAGCCGTTGCCAAGATGACCGAGATAAAGGTAAAGAATGTCGAGGCAAAGCCAAGCTTGGACAGCATGTCAAAGGTGCGCGGTAGGGAACCGACCCAGCTGATGATGGTGACGACAACGGCGAATGCGACGGTTCGACAGCCAGCGATGTAATCGGCCTCGGTCATGGTATTGAGGTAAATAGCGCCGACCAAGACGTGCAGAGCTTGGATAAATGTGTTGTTAAGGACAAACATGACTGCTGTCCACCACCAGGCCCATCGCTGATTCCACCAGATCATCTGCCCCAGATCGCAGACATCTCTGACTTCGGGGTGTCGCAGGCAAAACTCCCACAGGACAAGACTCGTATAGAGGACAAGACCAGCGATTACAGCAGTGAGGATCAAACCGGGGACAAGACCAAGCAGACTGTAAGACCAGGGGAAGCTCATGATAGAGAGCACAATGTACTCGCTAAAGAGCAGCCCCGCCGTCTTTTGCCAAGAACATGTCCTGTACTGAATGGCATTTCCCGCCTCGGAAGCGACCTGCTTGTCTACAAGGTCGACGCCAGAAGTGCTGTCTGTTTCTGAGATGTTGATTGCCAAGTGATCTGCCAAGGGTTCGATGCGTGGGCCAACCGTCACTTTGGAACCTCCAAAGGCTGATGCAAGCCAAGGCGACCTGCTTGGCGTGCGGGAACTTTGAAGCTCGGGGTCTAAAACCTTGGATGCCATTGTAGATGATGGTATAATGCAGGTTCGGGGAGAATAAAGAGAGAAGCAGAATCGCTCAGGAGCACAGGACTTAAAAAGAGAATGGGGTTACAGCCCATTTCTACTACTCTGTCCAAGTAAAGTACCTCTCTCCAGGTAAAGAGCAGGTTTACTGTATAGTACGTGTGTACATGTATACTTCCATACTAGTCTCACGAACTCCCCGAGGGTCCGCATGAGAGGCGGACGCCCAGGTACTAACTTGCCAGGGCATATCCTTGGCGATCAAACCACGATCCCACGTCAATGCCATCAACGGCACCAACCCAAATTGCCCTGATTGGGTCTTCTCCGTGGGGATGCCCTCACCCGGTCACGCCGTCGCCAATCTCAAGCTCAAGCTGTGGCATGGGCCATGGCGTGCTTGAGAAGGTTTAAGTTTTCGGAGTGAAATCTACGGTACAACAAAAAAAAAGGGCGATGTGACCGACTGAGAATGTTGTCCAAGTCAAGCAGACAGGCGACTCAGTAGTTTCAGCTGTAGGCAGCAATCAATCCTTTGAGCCTCCAAGGAATTCCTTCAAGAGCCAGTCCTCTTTAGGCAGGTCATAACCATGACGGATCGTCCGGTTTTTCAACATGACGCTCACGACGTCGTAGATCGTGGCAATCACGCAATACCTAGCGTCATCACGACCAGTAAAAGGTCACTTTAGTACAAAATGATGTACAACGTGCTACCCGAAATGGACTTTAAGCTTACTCTTGATAAGCTTGTTTTTTTCCAAGTACCGCCGCAGTAATACACAATTCACCTGAGGATCCGGTACCGCCGACCGCCCGATGTCTTTGATGAATGTCTTTCTTAATGGCATGTTACATTCAAGATTGAAGATGCAAATAGATGGCGATGATTGAAGCGCTGTAGTGCTGCTGTATATACATGATGGCCCGCTGTGGCTACGGCTTTTTGATACCTGTCGTCAAAGACTTAGTATCAAGTATTATAGTCTATTTATTAACCTCTAGTTAATCTTTCGTCTGATGTTTGTTTGCATTCCGAGGGTAGGGTAGTAGATAGCTCGCCATTGTGTGTTGGCATTGCGACATGAAACTTAAATCATTCACTCATTTAATAGCCAACAACGCAATTGACGAAACAAGAGACATTGAGCAAATATGTTTAGGCTCGTAACATTATCGTATATATAACCTCTATATACCTCCACTCCCCTCCCTCCAACCTCAAGCAATCTGAGGTCCAATGCATTGGCCGATGTAATAGTCCTGTCCATTGGAAGGTCCCACGATAAGAGGGGTTTTACCTCGTGTACACTGCGCAGAGGTGCACGCGTTCAATACATTGAGTCTAGTACCGAAGATCTCGCAGAAATTACCAGTGGATCTGAAAAACACACAATCGTTGGTAGAGAAACACCTCCGACAACACCCTTGGGTGTCTGTCAGAGAGGTTAATTGCAACATCACGTTGGGGCTCGACAACGAGCGACCACCGCTGACCTTGATCATGCTTGGGTTGTCGCAAGGGTTAGCGTTAACGGTAGTAGAGGCCGTTTCGGTTGCTGTCGAGGTGACGGTTTCGAATTCAGTCTCGGTCTCGGTGATGGTGTCGGTTTGCGTGTCGGTCTGGGTTGTGAGGGTTCGGTCCGTCTGGGTGATGGTCGTAACGGAAGTCGTAGTAGTCTCAGGAGCAGACAGGACAGGGCCAGCGGCATAACGAGTGACAATGATGGTCCTCTTGATGATCTTTCGTGGTCCGCCAAACTTGTACACCGTGCGGGTGACAGCAGCCTTTGTGGCTGTGACGGTAGCGGTGTTGACAGGAGCAGCAGCGGTAGAAGTGAGGAAGCAAGCTATTGATTGTAAGTATAGTGTCGAGCACAACCAGCAGATTGACTTACAGCATGAAGCGGGGAATGGTTGTTTCTTGGCAGCCCTGCCGAAGACAACGGCGCGCTTCCTTACGCAGGTAGTCTCGACCCGGTAAGGGATGGTGCTGGTTGACGTGCTGGTGCTATTCTCGTGTTAGTTTGGGAGAATATTGAAAGCAGCTGACTTTGCATACGTAGTAGTAGTAGAAGTGACTGTGTTTGACTCGGTCTCGGTCTCAGTGATGGTCTCAAGCTCAGTAGTAGTAGTGGTATCAGTTTCGGTGATGGTGTCAATCTCTGTCGATGTGGCAGTGAGGGTAACCGTAGGCTGAGTTTTACTAGAAAGGATGAGTATACATGCTTGTGGGCTGCACTTGGAAGGTATACTCACGGCTTGCCGGTCTTGGTAGTGTATTTGATGACCTTCTTGGTGACAGGAGGAGGTTGTAGGGTCTTGGTCCTGACGACCGTTGGGCGGATAACCCGAGTGGAAGTGACGGTCTTCGCAGGAGGCTGGCATGTTGCGACGTTGACGTACTTCTGAGCTGGGAGAGTTATCAGTATAAGTTGATCCAGCTGATTATATTAGTAACATACCAAAAATCTGTCGGCATGACTTGGCGTCCTTATCAGACGTGTATTTGCAGTACGAAGGCTGGGCCTTGCATGTAGGCGGCGCAGAGTAGGCCGAGGCCACAGCCGTGAAGAGAACAACCACAGTCTGGAACTTCATCTTGTCGTCTTCAATTCACTGAGATTGAATGCTCGAGAAAGTTGGGCCGTCAGCTCGGAAAATGCTGTGGTGTTTTCATCCCTTTTATCTGTCTACCAGGCGAGTTGATTGCTTCTCTGAGCTTGACCCGAGCCTACGACTAACACAAAACTATTGATTTCTTAAACCTACCCCTGTATATTTCCGAAGCTATCAAATTATGCAGAGAGCTCCTTTCCAATTCTGGGTTGGCGCTTGGGCAGCTGCCCACATCTAACCAAATCAAACAGCGCTGTGTGGGCTGGCCAAGCTTTTTCGCCTACCGGTTGAATACAATATTGGCAATAGTTTGGATTCGAGAACGTGGTCTTTGATGTTATTTTAGAACTGTTGTATGCATGCTGCAAAAACCACTGAGTTGATGGGGTTTGACCGCGCCATGCTGTCGTTTATCTCCGAGTTGGCGATGCTGGCGATTCTTCAGGATTCGAACCACGTTATACAGACCTTTGACCTAGGGAATGGACAGAATAATGCAGGGACACATGAGAAGGTGCATGGCATTCCTTAGCTCGGGTTCAGCACTGCATCCCCTGTGTTGTGCGGAAGCTACAGAAAGTACGTATATGTACTGTTAATTCTCTATACTAATTTCGCTACTTTCTTAGAGATTAATCCTTGGTATACTTCTAACTTTTATCTAATTATTAGTTTAATAGGGTTTTTTTTTTTAGAAATCCTTAGGATAAGTAGAGATGATACATCACTGTAGCTTCTGCACAACCCAGGGAATAGACGTCAGGATCATCCTTTGCCCCACAATGATCAAGCATTCAGCTCGCCTGTACGGAGATCAAGTCCCTAACCAGATAATATAGAGAGGAGGTTTTATTCCGCAGGTCTAGAAGCCGAAGTCAGAATGCTTGCTTTCTACTCTATCTTTCTAACTATCAGAAAATGCACGTTGGGGCCCATGATCAAGACTAGGCCAATGGGATGATCCCCGGGAATGAGATTTACTACGCGAGGCCTCATGGATTAACTGATTTGGATCCAGTAGACTGGTCTCGACCCCAGGTTGCAGCATTCTCAGCTGGCTCAAGGCTCTTTTTGGAAGCACGAGGGCCTAAAAGGGATTCTCTGCAGCGGCCTTGACCGAAGTACTGGTCTGGGCTTTTCATCTTTGGGTCTGGAAGCGGTCATCCCACGGCGTACCAGCAATTTCGCTTGATCACTTGGCTCATATTTCCAAAAGAGCTAAAACAAATGTAAGCAACAAATTAAGCCTCGTGATACATAGGCCTTGCGTCAGAGCATTGATCTTGGCGCCCAGAATTTACATGCAACATCGGTAATTGACAGAGAGAGTTTTGTGTTACATCGTATGGTCTGTTCAACGCTGCTTACCTATAGGTAGTTTAGAATACATGGCAAAGCTGTCCCCCAATTCCATTTATTTCATCTCAGTCGTCTATTCAACATACATGACTGGAACTGGTTATTACAACTCACTCTGTAATTTATTCAATTCCTCATAGTATCAGAGAACCCCATGTTGTCATACTAACAGATTCCGAATTGACGAGAATTCAAGAGGCAAAGCAAAGCCCAAGGATCTTCTGTTCCATATATTAACTTTACTTCCTGATCCGCAGCCGCAATAACGTGGATAGTATTTCCCAGGTGCTATTCTTGATTTATAGTGATCTATTAAACTCCATAGCAGCAGATGTCTAGGAGTTGGAAAATAGGATGAGCTGCCATTGATGTTGCTGTCAGTTTAAACTATTTCTATTGAACGCCACACACATTAGTCGCACCTACCATTGAGCAATGCTTCAAGATGGAATGTCACCCAGCGCCACAAAGACTAGTCGCATGTGCTAATGGGAATACTTGGAGATGACAAACTCCAACATTGGAATAAATGAATATCTATAAATACAATCGTCAGTTGACGCCCAGATTCAAGTCTAGCAGAGTGGTTGAAGAAACAGGACTTATTTATATCAAGGGCCATTAAGCATTCTAAATCTCTGGTTTACTATGTACAGAAGGTATCTCTGCCGTATAGCTGATATGCAGCGCGGTTTTTAAGTTACGAACTGGTGCTTCTTCTCGAGAAGGTATGATTTTCCCCCATCGACAAATAACACAATTCCAGTTACATTTCGCTGAGTTAGACTATCATATAGGTGGGAGAGAAGGTAGCTATTTGTGACCCTTGGTAGAGGGGAAAAGTCAGATGAAGAAGCCAGAATGGTGGTTATATGGCATCAGGCCTATAATGCTTAAGATATGGAAAAAAAAAAAAAAAGGTCTTTATTGTTGTGTGTGCATCTTGCTTTTGAGAGGCAGCGAAGTTAGATACTAAGTTACATTTTTTGAGGTGTTATTGTTTACCTTGATGTTGTTTAAAACTCTAATGGAAAGGTTGTTATGTTATCTGGCTATTCGGCATAATGCCTCTTATTGTGTTAAAAAAAGCTGCTGTGTGATTACTAATGGGCTGCCTTGACTTCGGCTTGAAGGGTATAACTATATTGAAAGTTACATTTCACCAGCATGTATGAAGTCAAATTTCATGACTGAAGCCTATAAAATGATCGTTCCTCCCAATCGACCTCGAGACTCTCCCTGTCTTGTTCCAAAATCCTCAATCTTGTCTCTCCCGTCTTAAAGCCAAAACATCACCAAACCGCCATTATGACAAGCTGGTCGTCATTACCTCCCGAGTTACGCAACATGATCCTCAAAAGACTTATGGATCATAACAAGATAGCTCCCTTTAGTCCACGCCGTGACTAAGTCTATACCCGACGCTAGTGCCGCCGTCAACTCAACCCCGTGGCCATATCACAACTTTGGTCAAAGCTTTCCCGGCTAGAAGAGATCTGTTATGAGCCATGGTAGTTATCCTATGAAGCCTTACAAGGCTCATGGGATAGAGGTAAGCATCGCATCTAGCTTCGAGGCAGAGGACTAACTTTGGAGCATAGACTATACGGAATGATCAGCCAGCAACTCCTAACGACTTTCAAGAAGGTCAAGATATTTGAGGACTTCAACGAGAACGATCTTGACCCGTTCCAGGGTTTCCTAAGGCCCGAGCCGTTTCTAAATCCAGGCCGAGTTCGGATACCGAGTCCTGATGTAGGTGCTGCATTTGTGAGCAGAAGCCGACAACTCCAGCACTTCTCAGTCGCATTTCTAATTGATGCTCACCACTTCTTCGACGCTTGTCAATCTCATTGGCGATGGAATGGGCTGCAGTCCCTTTCTCTGACCTCCCGGATGATGTGCAAAGCCAGATCTTGCGAGACCAATAAACTCTTGGGAGTAGCAGCACAGACAGCACTGAACATGCCGGAGCTCGAGAGTATGGTTTTATGGAACGGGGCAAGAGGGGAGGCTTGTTCATTTACCTATTGCCGACAAGATGCTTCACTTGTCTGGAGAGGAACATGAGATTTGCAGCTGAAGCCTCAGGCTCTTGATGCTTGGAGCATGGTTACCAGAGTTGAGAAGCATCTGCTGACGGATAGGATTGACTCCCACGGAGACGCTATTGCATACCTGGGACTACAATCTGTGGTTGATGGTGTATCTTTACGGCAAATAATGGAAGATAACAGTCGCGCTTATTCATATATATAAAATAGGAATGGACTGTAGTTCCGAGAATGCTTTTAATAGACGCCTAAATCCCAGCTGAGTTTACTTTTAGTCTGTGTGCTCTACCGTTGTTAATCACTAGAGTCTAAAGCGTGAGACAAAGGCGCTACTCTTCTTTTATTCATCGGCGTCGCTGGGGCTTAAGATGCATTTAGGTTAAAGCAGCAATTCCTTAGGATATTGGGCGATAAAGGAAATACCATAAGTTAATATTAGCATTCTATATTAGACTGTTTTATATGGAAATGAACGGTTAGAGATACCAAGGTCCCCCGCGAAGTTGAATTATGGGCTTTTTTTTTTTTCTTTTCATTAATATTGAAATAAACATATTGACCGCGTAGCCCTTCTAATACTGGTTCTTGATGTTATAACGATCTCCGTGTTTCAATACGATCGAAAGTATTATTAACATTCATCACATACGTATACAGACGGGGTGTACTGACTCTTGCAAAACGTAATCTTCAGTTGAGAGTCTGGCAAGACATGAAACCTCTCTGTAGAATCTTGATTGTGTAAAAGAGCTTCAGTGAATAGGTGATTTTGATAGCTCACGCAGACGTATATGCACGGGGCTGGAACTGCCAAGGTCTTTGAAAGAGATTGGAAGCAGTGTCTCTAGTAAGTATTTAAAACTTGCTTCACTGCCATGAGCAGCCTCCGCAATCTATGGAAGCGATCAGTGACTAACGGATAGTGAACCATCCCCAGGCTATATGATAATACGGCAGATGAACACGACAGAAACAACACGTACATGGGCAACACTCGGGCTATATAATTCAAGAGAACCCGCAAAGAAAAGGCGCCGCAGCATCAGGTCTGGTAAATTATGTGTCTTCCGTAGCAATAGGTTGAATATCATGGCACTGCTATGCGTTTAGAGCCAAGAGGCTGAACACTTTCAGATACAAGTCCGCACGCTCTAAACCTCTTTTCTTATTGCTGGAGCATGATAGCTAAAGCAACTCCAGTCATACCGCTACAGGCTTTATCTCCACTTTACTACGAGAAGCAACGAGCAGCTGTACCGTCGGAATGATCATTGCCTACTATGCAGCCAGCTATCAGGCCAAACGGACATTGGCGCAAAGAAGTACAGTCTACGAAGCCATCCACAAACAATTCATCAAGAGAAATAGAAGACAGGCTTGAATACATTCGCAGTCAGTGTAGACGACCTTAGTCGACCAGTAAATATAACCATGCGCTCGAGTTGGACTAGTTCCCGAGGAAAACGATAGCCATCGGCGGAACCGATATGATGTGATTCGCCCACAGTGAATTCTCAATTGTTCACGGCAAGAATAGCCTCAAGCTGCCTAGATTCGACGTCAAGATGAGGTGGATTGGCTCTTGTAACGCTCCGCAAAGCCTAGTAACCAGTGGGTGAATCAATTCCTCGTCATAGAACACATACTAAATCTCTATCAAATCAACTCCATCGAGACTCGATTGAGTCATCGAGTCCACCGCCATTAATAAACGCCAAGCCTGCAAGCCTAAATTCCCCCGCAATCCTGACATTATTAGCCAACCGCCAACCTAACCGACCGAACATCGGATCTGGTTCCCGGCATATAAATCCCCTTTGGTCCCCGCTCCTCCGGATCCTCTTCTTGACTTCTCTATCATCTTACAAGATCGATAGCTATCCCATGTCGACTAGTTAAGCTCCCTGCTCACTGAGGCGGCTCTTTTCTGATCAAAAAGGTATTTTTACACATGACCTACGACCGAAACTATGCAGAGGACAGCTGCCTAAAAAACCAGCAAGGGTCTTGCCCAACGCAGGACGAGTCTATTAGCAACCTCAACCCTCAGGAGTCTGATCAAACCGATCGTGGACGAGATCCTGAAAAGGCATCCACTCCGGCCCCGGCTCCGGACCAGGCCGACCTTGAATATGGAGCCATAAGACACCCCGACGGTGCGGATTCGACTCCCACCGATGACAGAGCCAATCTTGACTTTCCCGAAGGCGGACTTCAAGCATGGCTCGTAGTCTTTGGTTCATTCTGTGGAATGTTCTCGGTGTACGGTCTTATCAATACCGCCGCCGTGTTCGAGTCCTACTTCTCTGAAAACCAGCTGCGCGACTACTCGTCGTCTGAGATCGGCTGGATCTTTAGCCTGTACCTGTTTTTCGTCTTCATTGTAGGTATCCAAGTCGGGCCTGTCTTTGACAAATATGGTCCTCGCCTCATTGTGGCCGCAGGCGGCACCCTCATTGGAGCCAGCCTCTTGATTCTTAGCGTCTGCGAAGGTAGGTGCTGCTATAACCCATCAGTAAAAAGAAAGACAAGCTAATTGACGCGTCTAGAATACTATCAGATCCTCCTTTCATACTCTGTAATGGGCGGTCTTGGAGGCGCCCTCCTCAACTCGCCGTCTTATGCGGCTGTCGCCCATTGGTTTGACGTCAAACGAGGTCTCGCGACAGGCGTTGCGATGACCGCGGGATCAATTGGCGGCATTGTGTTTCCCATCTTCTTGCAAAAGCTGCTGCCGAGCATTGGCTTTGGTTGGACAGCTCGCATCCTTGGGTTCATCATCTTGGGCCTTACCATTCCGGCCACACTCTTTATGCGATCGCGTTTGCCACGTCATACCAAAGTGACTTCTGTGTGGCCAGACTTTGGCATATTCAAGGATCTCAAATTCACGTTTTCCGCATTTGGGATCTTCTTTATGGAATGGGGTCTTTTTGTGCCATTGACGTACATTGTGTCCTTTGCCGGGCGGAATTCCGGCGACACCAACAGCTCTTACACGCTCCTCTCGATTCTCAATGCAGGTTCTCTGCTGGGTCGTTTTCTTCCCGGCCTTTTGGCTGACAAGATTGGGAGGTTCAATGTCATGGTGCTTACACTTGGGCTATGCATTGTGTCCGTCTTTGGTCTGTGGTTGCCGGCTGGTGATTCCCAAGCCATGATCATCGCCTTTGCTGTCATCTTTGGCTTTGCAAGCGGCAGCAACCTTGGCTTGACTCCAGTCTGTGTGGGACAGCTCTGCGATGCCCGCGACTATGGACGGTTCATTTCGACGGCTTTCATGGTTGCAAGCTTTGGAACCCTCAGCAGCTTGCCTATTGCCGGTGCTCTTCTCGAAGCTGGAAACAGAGGCGAGTCGGGCTGGATGGCTCTCATTGTATTTGACGGCTTGTCGTATGTGCTGGCGCTTGCCTGCTTCATCGCTGCGAGGGTCATGGCTGTTGGCTGGAACGTCAAGAATGTCTACTAGGACTCATCAAGAACATCGGCAATTGAGAGGAAATCTCCTTGGAGATGCGCGCAATGAACTGAAATGTCATGAGATAGGTTCCTCTTCAATTGGTCGATAGAAATCCGACATGGGTTGACTTGTCCGGTGATCGAATACCAGCCGGCGATATTTACCGGAACCGAGGAATCAACTGATGTGGTGTAGTGATGCCTCGGAGATCAACTTTTCATCACCACCATTGTTTGAGGGGAATAGTAACAGTACGAAAGGAGGTAGGTATGGAGGAAACTGTTTATGTAGGGAGGATAGTGAGTTCGAAATTGGGTAGGTACTGAATTGTCAGTGTATGCCATCATAGATAGATACAATACATTCGCTTTATTGGAAAGCCATATGTATCTTCGTCCGTTCCCACGGTATCGTGAAATGGCTCTCAATGTCCGCAATTGATCGATTCATTTTCGTCGGAAGTTGAAAGTCTCAAATGTTGGACTTACAAGTCCGATCAAAAAGAGGGTCTCGTAGTTCACCAACGCCCAATGACGCACATTTCTTCGCCCGTGATTAACCGCAGACCAACAACTCCTGACCTCCTGAGTGGCCCTCTAGCAGTTTTCGAGCGGATCAACTAGCATCCGTCCACCGATGGCACCCTTCCTCCGTGACCACCCGTAGCGCAAGGTCAGTCCGACTGACCTAACTTGCCCTGCGTGGTAAAGTGCGTGGTCGACCCATTTTGGTTAGGCCGTTGAATCCCGGCCACGGGATAATCTTGATACGAACCTCCCGAAAGCTCCTGTATCGACGTTTTTCCCTTCTAGCTCAACCCCCCCAAACGACTCCATTGCTTCTCCCCAGACGTTGCACCAAGAGCGACGTTTCTCTTCTTCGCTTTCCACCTCCTCAAATCCGACATCATGCAGTCCCTCACCAGAGCTACCCGCGCTTCTGCGCTGCGCAACGTTGGCCGCCGCGCCTACTCATCCTCTCAGTACGCCAAGACCATCAACAACTTGCGCATCAACAGCGACACCAAGGTCATCTACCAGGGCTTTACCGGAAAGCAGGGAACGTAAGTTTGTTCTGCTTCTAGGCTTCTCAAGAAATTGTCCCATAGCTAACCCAGTGACGTAGTTTCCACGCCCAACAAGCTATCGAATACGGTACGGTCCTCAGTCAATCGATGTCATGATACATGTGACAGGGGTGCAGTTGAGACTGACAATCGACATCAACAGGAACCAAGGTTGTTGGTGGAACAAACCCCAAGAAGGCTGGCCAGACTCATCTCGGCCTTCCCGTCTTCAAGAACGTCTCAGAAGCCGTCAAGGAGACTGGCGCTACCGCTACCGGTCTCTTCGTCCCGTATGTCTTATAAAGAATCCGCAACAAAACGCCCCTAACAATTATCTCAGTCCTCCTCTGGCCGCCGCCGGTATCGAGGAGGCTCTCGAGGCCGAGATTCCCCTCGTTGTCTGCATTACTGAGGGTATTCCCCAGCACGGTATGTTTCCATGATCAGACCCAATTTACAGGTTTCTAAATGGGCCCACTTCAGACATGGTTCGCATCACCGACATGCTCAAGTCGCAAAGCAAGACTCGTCTCGTCGGTCCCAACTGCCCCGGTATCATCGCTCCTGAACAGTGCAAGATTGGTATCATGCCTGGTTTCATCCACAAGCGCGGTCGCATCGGTATCGTCTCCCGTTCCGGTACCCTGACCTACGAGGCTGTCAACCAGACCACACAGGCCGGCCTTGGTCAGTCTCTCGTTGTCGGTATTGGCGGTGACCCCTTCTCTGGCACCAACTTCATCGACTGCCTCAAGGTCTTCACTGAGGACCCCAACACCGATGGTATCATCATGATTGGTGAGATCGGTGGTTCCGCCGAGGAGGACGCCGCCGAGTTCCTCAAGCAGGCCAACACTGTCCAGGGCGGCAAACCTGTCGTCAGCTTCATCGCTGGTATCTCTGCTCCTCCCGGCCGACGAATGGGTCACGCTGGTGCCATTGTCTCTGGCGGCAAGGGTGGTGCCGACACCAAGATCAAGGCCCTCGAGGACGCCGGCGTCATTGTCGAGCGCTCTCCCGCTGGTCTGGGCAAGGCTCTCTACGACGAGTTTGTCCGCCGCGATCTGCTATAAACTTATAACTCTATTACGTCCTTCTAATTGGTTCCAACCTTTGGGAGGTGGTATCTTGTGTGAGAGTGTAAGGTGGGGTTTCAAGTGAGCATAGTAGAGTCCGGCTCATATTACCAAGGACTCGCTCATGGAGGGTTATTTGCATCATATTGCATGATTTCTTCGTACGTACCTGATAGAGTAGGGATGGTCTGGCTGGCGCGCAGGCTAGATTGTGGAAAGGGTTCTTGGTGTTACTTTTCCACGGGCGAGTGCGTGCCATAGCTCACAGCACGCAATGCGCCAAACAAAGTCACATTTACACCATGAACTACATAATGTTGAAAAGTGTTTTGAGCTATCTCGGATCACGCCACAAGCTGGCCCATCATGGGACTGATGCACACGTGAACGATGTCGTAATTGTCTCAGAACCTGCAGGGCTCTGATCATGAAAACACCAGCAGCAAGTTAACATATACATTGTAAAGTTGTGAAATAAAGTCAATCGCTACCGAGTTGGTCTGCTAGATAAAACGGTGAGCTCGTAAACAGAACAGCCCAGCCGAGTTGCAGCGCTTTCATCCCATTGCCCAGTCTATACTAAAAAAGACATAAAAATAAACCGAAACGCATTCTAACTCCCATACCATGCTTAAATGTGTGCTTTCAAATCGCTGTTCCCTCCTCTTTTGGTCCTTGTCGTGGCTGAGAATCATTGCTCGCCGAGCAGTCTGGCAGTGATGTCACCCATGTATGCCTCCTCCAGTTCGTAGTCTTGTCCCCCGTTACGATCGATGCCAAAGAACAGGAATGCCTCGATGACATTATCAAGAGGAAATCCCATATTGACGAAGCGGTCGACGAGGTCCTTGCTGTATCCCATATACCTGCCTCCAGGTTAGCATGGCCACTTCGCCAGTCTTCTCCATTTCTGGATGTCACATACCGAGCGTTATCGTCCTTGGCAGGGGCAGGAGCACCCTCTTTCCGCCATTTGCTGAGATCAATGTCGCGTCGTGGTGCACCGGCGTGTTTGATTGCCCACTCGTGAGCCATAAGAGCAAAGCGCTCAGGGTCGTCGAGCATCATCTTTGCTACTTCTGCATCTTGCGGGTCCTTAGGGTTTGGAAACTCGAGCAGCATTCGAAGGGAGAGAAGGGCGGTCTTGATGGTCTGGACGGGAGACCAGTTGGAGCTGAGTGTATCGAGGCAGATGGCGCCCTGGGTTTGACGAGATTCGGTCAGCATTGGCTCTGCTCAACGTGTTTCCCTCTTTCAACCATATCGGCCGTTTTATTCCAATCATCCTGACTCCAAACTGGGATGACCTACCGTCTGGCTGCTGATGTTTGGATGCCAAATCTTGGTGTCGAATCGTATCAACGGCGCCTTGAAAGGGTACTGATCGGGAATCTGAATGTCGACCTGGTAGGTACCACCGGTGTAAGGCGTGTCGGGAGGAGCAGGAAACGTGCCCTTGAGGTGTGTCATATTACCCTCGATGACGGAGCGAGCATTTACACCCGAGTTGTCGTGATCAGCCTCGATATCCTTGAGCTCCTTTAGTATGCGACGTTCTCGAGCCATGATTGCGAAGGGTTGTAGCGGTGTTGTGTTTAAGCTGGTGGAATTAATGTTGGAGAGAAGAGGTGAGGAGAGGAAGCCAACAAGGTGAGGTGACCTTGAGTAAGCTTTGGCTGCAGCTGATCGTGTGCAATGCAAAGAAAGACAAGGTCGTTAGTAGAAGGAGGGGTCCTTGATTTTTGTTCCCGTCTCTAGCTGGGCCGGGTCCGACGTCACTCCACTGAGAGACCGCTAATAGTTAGCGTCCTGCGGGGGCGTTGAGTTTCGGTGCAGCTGAGTTGTTCAAAAATAGACAGGCGGGCATGGATCAACCCTTCACCTGGTAAGGTCTTGGGTATAAGAGGGTGAAGAATAATTAAGTGTAGTCTCTAGGTGTGTCCTTTATAATGATCCCATCGAGAGTTATTCCTGAGCTTATATACATGTTCTCAATTCCACGTCTTGAGACAGAGCATTAATCAAGGCTGAATCGTCCAATAAACAACACCCCTGTCAATTCGAAATAGCTTGGCTTCTATTTCTGTCTTATTGACCGTGCCTTTAACAGTAAGGACTTCTGGTCAGCCTCACTTGGAGCAACAGCCTGCACATAATAAATGGCCCGTAAAGATGCAGTAGTGCTAACAGGTAACAAGATTACATGTTCTCAACAGAGTATCACTTCGTTGCTTGTTCTTCATTCACTGGTGTAAAACATACATCTTTGCTCTCTAATAAGTCTTACAAATCATTCCGGGCCTAGACTGAATAACTTGTCTATACACCTATCTATACCCTATCTTAAACTTTACCCCTGTTCTCAGGCATAGGGAAAAAGAAGAAGCTATTCTACCAGAAGAACCATTGTTCGCAGTTTATTCATATCGGCTAATTCTTCTGCTGTTGATTACCTATAGATGGTGAAAGTCGGGTAGTCGAGGAGCATTGAGCAGCATTGTTAGTCACCAAGTGCGTCGAGGATATTGATTGGACTTGTAACCAGATTAGTAACGATCAATTTTGTTCGTCTAAGTATGAGGAAGACCTAACAATTAATTTTTTCGCCTTTTCAGATGGCCTCTTTTCGTTGCTTTGGTAAGTTTGGTTCTTCCTTGCATGCAAAATCGGCCATCTTGTCAGGGGTTCCGGTGGCGGCAAATTCCAACAGTGATCACTGCAGCCAACGGCAGCGGGTACAACGGAGATAATATGCTGAATCTTCGCACTACATTTTTATTTAGTCTCTAATTTACAGCAAATCCGAAATCAGATTGCAAATTCTCAGTTGAAGAATTCGTTGTCGGATATCCAATCACGTGATCGCAGAATCGGGCACGTGACTAGGCTGGAGCTGCTGTCGTGTTTCCCTGGCGCCTGGTGCTCTCGCTTTCATCATCACTAAGCTCGCCTGGAGCCTCGACCTCAACCTCTCCTCCACCTCAAATCACCACCCCCATCACGTCTCGCTTCTGCAGAACAACAATCTCGGTGCCGAATTATCAATACCAGATACACCTAAGCTCTAGGAGCTGAATTTGCCAATATGGTAGGTTTCCTTTTCCAATGACGTGCTGCTACAGCTACTGATATTTATCAGGGTCAAGGACAATCTGGCATGGGAGAAGGAGGAGGAGGACGCGATGACAAGGATAAGAAGGCAAGTGACTCACATTGAAGCCTTGAGCATCACCTCTAACAGCCCCATAGAAGGATAAGCCCAAGTACGAGCCCCCGCCCCGGCCTACAACGCGAGTTGGTCGTAAGAAGAGAAAGGCCGGTGGCACCAGCGCCGCCCAGAAGCTTCCCGCCGTCTATCCAACCAGCCGATGCAAGCTCCGACTTTTGCGAATGCAAAGAATCCACGATCATCTTTTGCTTGAGGAGGAGTACGTCGAGAACCAGGAGCGCCTACGAAAAGCCAAGGCGGCCAAGGAAGGTCAGACTGCTGGTCCCGATGCCGACATCGACCGATTAGCAGACGAACGTGGCCGTGTCGATGACATGCGAGGAAGCCCCATGGGTGTTGGAACCTTGGAGGAATTGATTGACGACGACCATGCAATTGTTAGCAGTACTACCGGTCCTGAGTACTACGTCAGCATTATGAGCTTCGTCGACAAGGACCTGCTGGAACCCGGTGCCAGTGTTCTCCTACACCACAAGAGTGTCAGCATTGTTGGCGTTTTGACAGATGACGCCGATCCTATTGTCAGTGTCATGAAGCTCGACAAGGCGCCAACCGAATCATACGCCGATATTGGTGGTCTGGAACAACAGATTCAGGAAGTTCGAGAATCAGTGGAATTGCCACTGCTCCACCCTGAGCTGTACGAGGAGATGGGTATTAAGCCCCCGAAGGGTGTCATTCTCTACGGTGCTCCCGGTACCGGAAAGACACTGTTGGCCAAGGCCGTCGCCAACCAGACTTCTGCCACTTTCCTGCGCATCGTGGGTAGTGAGTTGATTCAAAAGTATCTCGGTGACGGCCCGAGACTTGTGCGACAGCTCTTCCAAGTACGTTATGCCCTTTGGTGACATGAGCTTTGACTAACATTCTCAGGTTGCCGGTGAAAACGCGCCTTCTATTGTCTTCATTGACGAGATCGACGCTATTGGTACGAAGCGATACGATTCGACATCAGGCGGTGAACGAGAAGTTCAGCGAACCATGCTTGAGCTTCTCAACCAGCTGGACGGTTTCGATGACCGTGGTGACGTCAAGGTCATCATGGCCACCAACAAGATCGATACCTTGGATCCTGCCCTGATCCGACCTGGCCGTATCGACCGAAAGATTCTCTTTGAGAATCCCGACCAGAACACCAAGCGCAAGATCTTTACGCTACACACCTCCAAGATGAACCTGAATGATGATGTCGACCTTGAGGAGTTTATCTCGCAAAAGGACGACCTCTCTGGTGCTGACATCAAGGCCATCTGCTCTGAGGCCGGTTTGTTGGCCCTCCGGGAGCGAAGAATGCGCGTGCAGATGGCAGACTTCCGATCGGCGCGTGAGAGAGTGCTCCGTACGAAGCAGGAGGGTGAGCCTGAGGGTCTGTATTTGTAATGTACCATTGCGTTTGAGACAGAGATAGAAGGGGTCTCGGTCATTTAATGAGGAATAGAGATTGAACAGTCAGTCGACCTGGTGTGCGAATGATTATGATTGAGGGGATTAATGCTAGTTCGACTAATGCCCTTATGGACTTGTGACTGTGATTTCCCATGTTGGTTTACCACAAAGCCTTTCGATAATCATGTGTTTTATCCCATCCATTCCAATAGCCCTTGCCACCGAGAAGTTCAGCAGCGAAACCAAAACTCCGAATTCATTTTTCATAGTAATAGATAGCCCTTACTCCCCATCCCGATAGCTCCCATAACCCATGCATGGCTCCCAATACGCATGCATTTCTTTGGGATCCCAGAATTCATTCCTCGTCCCAAGGTGCCAAACGGAGTAGGTTTAAAGCCAATCATCATCACCCTTCTTCTTGGCAGACTCTCCGTTCTGCACACCGGCGGGTTTTTCCACATCGGCCGGCTTTTCCGCACCGGCTGAATTTTCCACACTGAAGGGCGAGTGGTTGTACAGCCATCGTGCAACAGTATAGCTACCAACTGCCCAGCACCAGACAAGAACAGCAATGGACGACGTAACAAGCAGCGTAGGGACGAGAATCAGCACAGCGACACCGATCCAGAAGAGTGCAAAGACAACAGCGGATCCGAGGGCGAAGATTATGGTGGAGATCGAGAAGACGAGGAAGATGAGGAGGGGAAGGACGGAGAGGAGGAGCTGAGAGACGATGAAGGACTATTGTGGGTGTTAGCGATTGCTTTCGAGGGATAAGGCAAGGGAGGGCACATACAAAGAGAATAGGCTTCGTGGTAGCAAGACAAACGACTTTGTCGTAGATATTCTGGCGAGAGTCAGGGGGAACGACGAAAGCGAGAAAGCGCGATGCATTTTCACGAGCCGTCTGGCAGTTGGAGCCGGTAACGGATGGGGACATTGTTGCAACTGGTATCAACGAAGGGGCCGAAATGTAATTGAAGAGACAGAGACGAATTCAAGTGTGAAAAGAAGCGTGGATTGATGGCAAAAAGTGGTAGATTGGATTATGATGATGGTGATGGTGGTACAAAGATTGTCATGATGCTACGTGGGAAGTAGGAGTTGAAGCTGGAGCTCTAAGGGAAGGGAAGGTAAGGTGAGCTAAGGTAAGCTTCCCTTGATGACGTGGGGGATGTGCCTTCCACTCGGCAAGGGGCCTTGACCAATCATGTAACACGACTCCCTTCCTCAAATGTTCCAGATCGGGCAGTTTCCCAGAGGACGGAAAGAAGTGATCACTCAGACTGGTAGATAGCCTAGTATTTACCTCAAGTTAGTACGATATCTCTTCTCTTTTATCAACAGGAGAAGTAAAAGAAAATAGACACTAATTTAAAGGAGGCTAGTAATGTGTTTTTATCCCCTGTAGGGCAGCTCATTGACAACTCTCGAAGCGATATCGTCTTGAGTTGATAGAGACAAATTGAAGAAGCCTCATTATTCACCCTAACCTTAAGTTTGTGCAAGCTACCTACCTATATAATAACAGAAGCGACGCCCAACGCATTATGTCAACACTAGTGAGTTCATCAGTGCTCTAGTAGATGAAGTCCTTCACATTGCCTTCCTCATCAGTACGTGTTTTCAATCCGCACCTACAGGCGAAGAAAGGATCAGGTTCCGAGGCGAGAAAGTTAGACGCGGTACCGAGAGGAGGAACGGAAGATACCAAATTAATATGCAAAATGCGAAAATACCTTAACTGCCAGTGAAGAGGCTTAGGTACTCTTGACCTTGAGATGGCCCCAACCGGAGCTCAAGTATATTTTGTCCTTATCTAGTCTCAGTTTATTGATGGTCAAAAAATAAGTGTAAAAAGGGCAAACCTTGGGAACGTATAGTTTCATTACTACTTGTTCGTCATCCTCATGCGCAAAACAAAGCTCGTTGATACCTAGTATCTTTAACATCTTGCTAGCCTCAGGTGTTCATACATAGACTCTCAGATTGAGTTATCATGATCAAGATAGTGATGTATAATTGGCTGTTCAATCTGAGATACGTCGGAATTTCGACCCACTTCGACCGGCCCGCTAAACCGCTGGTGGGGTTCAAGATATGTAGGTAGCGTGCGCAAAAATAAAATGTCAGCTTCCATGTTGAAGAGCAAAAGTAACTGTCGGTGGAGAGGCTCGAACTCTCGACCTTTGGATGTCCCTGACCTTGGGCCAAGTCATATTATGAGACCAACGCTCTAACCAACTGAGCCACACCGACCAGGAATTGCTGTTGAAGGTTTTATCTCAACCACTTAATATATTCGTCGCAACTTACCACGGTATCGTTGTTCGCTCTCGCACCCGCACGCGTCGCCCCTTCGCCAGACGAGTAGTGCTGCGCCTCTTTCATCCACGCACTACACATCCAACTCACAAGGCAGATCTACTCCGCCTGACGCCTGGGGCTACGACTACGGACGACGTTGATTGGAATGGTTGGTTGATGGGCTTGCGTAGGCTTTTAAGAGAATGCGAGATAGACGTGGACGAAATGTCACCCTGAGGGAGGGCATATAAGGATGGGTGAGCCTCGTCGAGGGTATATCAAATCAACCAGCATTTGAACTTGAGCTCGCTCTATTTTCCATCAACAACTATACCCAGTTCTTCGTTATATACCCTTTTTGAATCTTTCAAGCAGTTTAACACCCTTATTCTTCGAGACTTTACAATGACTGTCTACTCCATCTCCAACAAGTCCATCGAGGCCATCGATCCTCTCAAGCAAGCTGGCCAGTCTCCATCATATGTCCCGATCGAAACTCGAGAACCCCAGCAGCAAGACCCAGAACCCTCTGCCAAGAAACAAACAGTCGGTGCTCGCTTCCACAAGGTCAGTTCCAAGGTTGGCTCGCCGCTCAACAGGGCTACCAACTTGTTCGGAGCAGAAGGATGGTGGCCTTCTACCATGGATAAGGAGTGCAACAAGGCTGCTCGTATTCTACACTCTTTTACCAGTAAGTAAATGGTTGTTTACCTTCATATGTATACATGCTAACTTACATCTCTTAGATCTTAGCTCATCTACCTCTCCCAAAGCCAAAGGCCCCTTTCACCCCACAGGCCTCACCCGCAAATCCATGGTCAAGATCCCCCCTTCAGTCCTCCAACATGCAGCCGGCCTTGCCATCTTCAACGTCATCCGCGCTGGAATCTGCCACGGCTCTCTTGCCGGCGGTTCCGGCGTAGTCATCGCCCGCCGTCCAGATGGTACCTGGTCTCCTCCCTCATCCTTCGTCGTAAGCACCCTCGGCGCAGGCTTTGCCTTTGGCCTCGACGTGTACGACTGCGTCTGCGTTCTCAATACCCCCGCACAAGTTGCCGCCTTTACCAAGCCGCGTCTGTCTCTCGGCGCTGAGGGCTCCATTGCCATCGGACCGGTTGGAACGGGTGGTAGCGTCGAGGCTGCACTGAGCAAGACGGCTCGGCCGATGTGGAGCTACATTAAGAGTCGTGGGCTGTGGGTGGGTTTGCAAATTGACGGTACCATTGTCGTGAGCCGCGGAGATGCTAATGCTGCATTCTATAATGAGCGTGGCATTACGGCGAACAAGATTCTGCGCGGTGATGTTGCTTGGCCGGCGGGTGCCAAGGCTCTGTTTGAAGTGCTTCGAGCTCTTGAAGGCAAGACTGATTATGATCGAACGGTTGTTCAGGCTGTGGGTGAGGTTGAGAGGCAGGAGAGATATAGGGACGAGCCTGAGGCGCCGCCAGTTCAGGAGACTCGAGAGCAGCCGATGGTGGAGGAGGCGAATACTTCTCGGGATTTGAAAGGAGATCTGCCTGGCTATGAGAGCGAGAAGCAGGAGGATAAGGAGGATAAGGAGGATAAGGAGGATGAAACGATTCTCGACGAAAAGGCCAAACTCGCTGCATCTGGATATTGAAGTTTGAGTCTTTGGAATTCTTTGGGGTTTGTATTGGACATGGAGTTAAGGGATTTTATTGGATTATGTTCCCAGCTATAGTGCGACAAATGTTGTGGGATTGGAATTCACATGTTTATGACCTTTCAATGGTTTTGTAACCTGTACATCCAGACCTCCACATTGTGAGTATTTGACTTGTGTAAGTGACCTTGTGTGAAGAGCCAAGTGCTAAATTATTGGATAAATCGAGAGTTTCAATCTCATTGATTCTTATCCTGCAGATATACATGCTCTGCATCCCTCTAGTTGTGGCTTAATATATTTATAGTGCTTATGATAGATAACGTCCGCAGATCAATGTGGGTATTCCGACTTCAAATCCAACCCCAAAGTCCAGCCTCTTATCTCACTCATCTTGTTTATCGCACTTCAGTCCTACAGCTCACAATGTCTTCAGGTGCTGCCTTTGCAATTCACGGCACAATCATTCACTCAACATCTCTCAGCATTATCTCCATCTTTCAAAACACCCTCCTCACAATCTCTCACACAGGCCATATCCTCAGCCTCCAGCCCAACACCGACTTCAACTCACTCGCCCTCACCATCCCCCTCACAAAGCTCTCTCCTCATCAATTCCTCATCCCCGGCTTCGTCGACACGCACAATCATGCTCCGCAATGGATGCAGCGTGGTTTAGGCCAGGGCATGCATATCCTCGACTGGCTCTCGGGCGTCACGTTTCCCAATGAGGCACGTTTCAAGGACAATAACTACGCACGTCGAGTGTATAGCTCTCTAGTGGACGGTATGCTGAGACAGGGCGTCACTACGGCGAGCTACTACGGCTCGTTGCACGGCGATGCGACGTGTATCCTAGCCGATACGTGCCTTACCAAAGGCCAGAGGGCATTCGTTGGGAAATGCAACATGAACAGAAACTCGCCTGATTACTATCGTGACGCGAGCACAGAAGAATCCCTAGCTGAGACACAGCGATGTATCCAGCACATCCGAACCATTGACCCAGACGGAACCCTCATCAAGCACGTCCTTACACCTCGCTTCGCCATCTCATGCGAGCCAGATCTCCTCGAGGGTCTTGGAGCTATTGCACAAGCGAACCCAGATCTCCCTATCCAGACACACTTCAACGAAGCGCAGCAAGAGATTGACGCCACGCTCTCTCTTTTTCCAGCGTTCGATAACGAAGCAGATTTATAC
Organism: Fusarium buharicum; assembly: GCA_014822075.1. Taxonomy (NCBI): domain Eukaryota; kingdom Fungi; phylum Ascomycota; class Sordariomycetes; order Hypocreales; family Nectriaceae; genus Fusarium; species Fusarium buharicum. The sequence goes on along the minus strand of JAATHB010000315.1, from coordinate 78,819 downwards.
GCTCACTACAACCTCCTCACGCCGCGATCCATCCTCGCACACTGCACCATCATGACGCCCTCGGAGACAGAGAAGCTCAAGGCTCATGACTGTGGCATCGCGCATTGTCCCACAGCAAACATGACTGTCGGGGGAGGCTTCATGACAGCACCGATACGGGACTTTTTGCGGAGGGGAATCAAGGTCGGACTTGGTACTGATTCGGGCGGTGGCTTCTCATCGTCGATTTTGGATTCAATGAGGCATGCCCTTATAGCGTCATTTGCAAAGGAGGCTGCGACAAAGGGTGCTGATGGGGGCTTGAGCTTAGAAGAGGTATTTTACCTAGCTACGATGGGAGGAGCTAGAGTCATGGGCCTTGACGACGAGATTGGTAACTTTGAGGTTGGGAAGCAGTTTGACGCTGTGGTTGTGGACATGGACTCGTCTCGTCGTGGGGTAAATGCGCCGGTTGAAGAACAAGACTCGATACGCACAGTATTCGATAAGTTTATCATGACGGGAGATGACAGAAATATCGTTCAAGTCTATGTCAAGGGACGAACGGTCCATGCTAACGGTTAAAGATATCATTACTCTGGTATCCAAATTCATAATCTCATCCAACATTACACAGCTTCAGCTCCCACCGGCGCCCTTCGCTTCCTTCTAGTGTTTGCATCCAGGTTCTCTATCTCCTCAGCACCACTGCGAAGCGTAGATTCAGTGCTAATAGCTGGACCGCTCGAGCTCTCCACCAACTCAATCTTCTTGCCTCCCCAACCAGCAGTCATAGCCAACGTCTGGGACGCGTAGTCCAAATCTCCATCAAGTCCGTACCTGAAAGCCTCGGTCTCTTGAAGTGGGAGGTGATTGAAGCGCCAGTCCCAGACAGCAGCGTACGTAGTACGGTAGGAGGCAAACGCCATGATGGTACCGATGAACCCACCTCCTAGGATGTCGTACCAGTTGTGTGCAGCGTCAATGGTGAGCGAGCCAGCGATGAGGACTGCCGCTAGGAGGGGCAGAAATGTGAGAAGCAGCTTCCAGAAGGCGGGCTTGTGATCTGCCCAGACCTTTAATTTGGCGTTGAGCCAAAGGAAAAGAAATCCAAATCCAGCAAATGCGGCGGTCGTGTGTCCGCTCGGAAACGAAGTAATAGCATTTTGAATCCTCGACTGATCAGGCTGGGTGCAAATCTCAGTGGTGTACATGATCTGGTAGAAACCCACACCATTGAGACCAGTCTTGTTATGCGACTTGGCGAGCGAAATATCCGGCATGCAAACATCAAGAAAGTACGGTCTGAAGCCACCGACGAGCTGTTTCAGAGTGACCTGGAAGAGAGACGCTAGGATGACAGACCAGGTGGTTCCGATGATGGCATTGCTCGCATCCCAAACTGACTTTATCCGAACCTGAGCGACGATGTAGACGATGATGGGCAAGGCGATCGATATAAGGCCGGAGAGCCACGACGGTAGAATCCAGCCACGATCAGGGTACGCCCATTGCGGGTAGACGATATCGCCTGAAGTTGCATCGAAAGTGATGGGAAACGTTCGCGTTATAATGACGGGAGAGTGGTAAAGCTGGGAGAAGTCAGCGATGGTCCATAGCAACAGACGAAGGACGTACACCAAAAGCAAGGCCACCAACAAAGGCCATGCAAAGAAGGTCATAGTAGTTTACTAAGAACCATTCTTTCAAAAATGCCTTGAGCCTCTCTTTTCTCGATTCAGGCGACACGGCCGATGCCGGATTAATTCGTGGGAGGAGAGGCATGACGGTGAGACGAGACAAGACGACCTGACCGAAAGAGATACCACCTCAGCCAAAAGAATGTCGAAACACGGTATATTCAGATATTAGTATTAATAAGTAAGAAGAGAAAGGGAAGAGTAAGAAGAGGGGATAGATTAGTAGGTAGGTAGATGTCTGGTTGGTCTCCGAGGTTGTCTTGTCGCGTGCCTGCTTTGAGATAACTGACGTCATGTCATGGCCGAGCGATCAGGATGCCTTCCACGTCATTTAATAAAGCAGTCTTTTACAAGTCCGACGCTAGAATCATTAAAATCTAACCGTGCTAACGTAGTTTATAAATGATTGAGAATTAGACAAAACATACAACAAATGCAGATAAAGATATGAATTTTATCAAAAGCATCTAATCATTAGGAATACATTATTAACAATGGTATAAACGACCGCCGCCCATGAAACCAAGCACCCTTCTGTGCCAAACGCCAAACAGACATGTCATCACTTCATTACTTCTTCAGCATTCCAGGACCCTCGAAGCCTTTCGCACGGCTTCGAACCCGAGAATTATACTTGACCGTCTTATCACCAATAGTCCCATCCTTGTTAGTCGTCGAGCCTTGCACACAAGACTCCTTATTCCACGCCACACCTCTAGCCCTCCTCCACGACTCAATAGGAGAAGCCATCATGCGCTGCGTGTAAAACAGGCGGCAGTTGGCAGCCTCGTACCGAAAGTGCACAGGATATCCCTCGAGATCATCCTCCGTGTAACCATTGAGTGCGTTGACCGCGCCGCCATTGCCAGTAGGAAGGGGAAGCAGAGGCGGGGCATAGAGGCTAGGGAGTGACTCTTCAGCGTCGTCGAGAATTGACAAAGTCTTTTTGTCAGAGTTGGCGCCGGCGTTGGCACGGATGGCGGAGATTCCTTTGATGATGTCCCAGTTGTAGTTGAGCAAAGTGCCCTTGACGCCGCCCATGGCTTGCATGGCGTGGTTGAGAGGACGGCCACCGAGGGCAAGCGTGCGAATGCCGTGGTTACGAGTGAGAAGACCCGTCAGGATACCGCAGGATGAAGCGCAGACGCCGTCAGTGACAATGAGTATGTTCTCAGGCTTCCAGGGGGCTTCTTCCACGAGCGGCTTCCTTTCAGGGTCGAAGCCGTTAAGGTAGGCAGGTATTGTGGGATCCCATGGTACAGTCTTATCTGTCTGGAAAGCCGCAGTCACGTTCTGGCCCTTGACAGTGTACGGACCATAGAAGTCCTTGCCAGTCTCGAGGTACGTGTTGTCAGAACTAACAGGAGCATAGTTGGACTTTGTGATCAATAACCTGACAAGATTGTCATAATCAGCTTCGGAGAGTGCCTCCAGGGCATGATTAGCCCGGTATCGACCCCAGCTTGTGAAATGGCCGTCAGGAAACAGCAGGCGGTACATGGCGTGCGCTAGAATGACCGAGCCACCGCCATTGGCAGACATGTCAATGATGAGCTTATCGCGACCAGCCGCTTTGGCCTGTTTGATGAGTCCGAGCACGACAGCTTGTCCCTCGAGAATGAACTTTGACCAGTTAAAGCCAGAATTAGGGTTGGAAGTATCCACGCCGATGGGTGAGAAACTCAGGATGGAGAGAACTGCAGTGTCTTGATAGTCCTTTCCATCGAGAAAGTATCCAGCCATAGAATTGTCCGAATGTTTCACAATAGGCTCAGGATATCCAACAATGGTCTTGGACTCATAAGAGCGGCGCTCGTTGGTAGAAGGCTCCTCGGTATTCGTGTTGGTGGGTGTAACCTCGATAGACTGGTGGAAGTCCTCACCAGACTCAATGCCAGACAGGTCAGTAGTAGGCAGGACGAGGATTTCGTTGGCAACCTTCAGTGTGCTGCCGTTATAGAACTCGATAGTGTACGTATCAGGGATCTCGAACTGGGTGATGAGCGAGTTGCTGCTAAGGCCAGTAGCAGCGAGAGGAACAGACAAAAAGAGATTGTTGAATTGGGCATCGGGGTCCTGCATATTGGCTGTTCTGCGGGCAGCATCCTCCTCGAGCCACTCAAAGATCGGGGTGTCGTCGATGCTCTTGACAGCCGAAGGATGGTAGTCAAGCTGATCTAGGTTACCACGGATAGTATCGATGGCGTGGAAGATGTACGGCAACCGGACACCGTTGGCCGAAACGGATTGAAACGCCATGCCTCGTCGAATATACCAGAAGGCGTTTAGGAGGGCTGGTGGGTAGTTAAAGTGACCATCGTAAGCGGCAGCAAACTAGTCATGATAAGCACATCTCTTATAAAGGACAGTAACATGATATCGTACAATGCTTCGCAGGTCCGTCATGACCTCGTACTGCGAATCATACTTGTCGTTCTCTAACTTGCTACGGATCGTCTCGAAGCCACCCAAAACATCCACACCTGGAAACAGATACTCTTCTGGAGGATCTGCGAGGATCTCGAGTGTGCTCTGGAACGAGATCAGAGGCTCAAGGTAGTCGAGTAGCTCAAGGTCACGCTTCTTGTCGAGAGGAACCGATTTGAGACAGGCAATGCCTACAGAGGGAGGGATAGCAAGGATAACGCGAGCGCCCTTTTCCGGGTTCGACTCCTCATATGCTTGGCTTATGTATTTGCAAGGCTCCGTATCATGGGAGTGACCACGTGATGAAATAAATGAAGGTTGATCTCGCGCCTGATGCATAACTTGCCTTGGGTCGAGGGCGGCAGCAGCCCCGATGAGGGCCAACACAAGAGAATGAATCATGATATATGTATATAGACAAAGAGTGATGAAGTTGATGAAGCTTCCGGGAGTCAATCAGCTCTTATATGTATCCATCATCAGATCGCAGCTTCCAAATACAGTGGCTGGATAAGACTAACTACTTACTTACAGTAGGTAGGTAGGTACAATAGGTAAGGTAATAGCTGACGGGCTGTGCTGATGCTGTCTGTGACCACTGCAGGAAGAGCTACCAACTTCAATTCGATTCTAGATCAATTTTGGTTCGTCAGAGCTCAGTATAATCTAAGTATAACCTGGCCAAGTTCTTTATTGGCCGAGTTTTGTCTTCTCGTGGCACTTATCCCAAGCCCGTTTCAAGCTCTACAGCTTCAACAGCCAGTCAAAAACGGCCGGTAGGCTTTATTTCTGCCAATCTGCCTAACGGCTTCCTAGTCTATTTTTAACGTCAAAGGCCACCGCGAGGCTTCTTTGCTCGTCTACCTATCCAGCTACAAAACTTGCTAGCTCGGGCCTCAGCTGGGCGCAATCGACGCCACTTCATCCCAAGTTCACGACGGAGTCTTGTGCAACGCGAAAGAGTCCCCCTTTGTACCATGGCTATATATTACTCAACTTCTCATGTACTCTAAACCATGTCTACGCTATATAACCAATATGACTCGATAAATCTTTGTGACATTATCGTCGTCAGATGCAAGTTGCGAAGTTGATGTCTGTTTTTCGTACCTTGTATACTTTGACTTGCTTCTAGCGCGACGGAGCTGAACAAATGGCGTCGAGGAATGATCAAGCCACAGCAAGGCGCAGGTTGTGCTCACAGTCAAAGAGAATGCTTTTGATCCAGTTGTTGTACTTTTATTCTGGAGAATTGTGAGTGACTTATCAGAGAGAGAACTTGTAGTCCTGTACCGTTTGGTCATTTACTGAGAGCTCATCTACTCTTTCAACAGACCATATAAACAAGATAGATAGACTCTTAAGTCAGCATATTGCAGAGAACAGGAATAAATAAATGTCCTTGAGCACATGGTTTTTCCAGAGGTGATTTAATAGAGTGTAAGATCTGCCTTTGTTCTCGCAACGCACTTGAAGATGTATTACTTACAAGTCAATAGTAACTGAAAGCGAGCAACAAAGGTGGGTACATCTAGACTACGTGCAGTAAACACTCTTATTCATACAAAAGAGATCTTGCATTCGTTTCTAAAACGTGTCTGCTGCAACCGTCATCACCTAGGGCCCAGGACGCGATTGACATAGTAGCAACAGCACTCACTCAAACAGCATGCAAAAGAATTTACAAGTTCTCAGGACGATAAGACCATCAGTACCTTCCGGCGGTCAGACTAGCAATCTGCTAAGACATTCAAACACAAAATCCCCTGCTCCTCAAAATGACACAGTACCAAACTTACTCAAGCCAAGGAAACTCGGTCAAGCTCAAATGTTGCCAAGCATATTTTACGAGCATGACACTCACCAAGCAAAGCTAGTGAAATAAAAAGCAGCCAAGGTGACTTGGCGAGGAAGATCGTCATTGATGAACGACTCTCTTTGGCTTCCTTTACGGCCTTCCCCCGGCGTTCAGGGGCACCATGATTACAATGTCCAACGACATTCGCCCTACACATAATGAAGAAACACCAAGGCAAGAGTCGCAGTGGTTTGACGAATGTCTTTGTGCTAGTACAACTTGTGAAGACAGGCAGTGTTCTGAAATGACTCTCCCTTGGAAGACAGACCCAGCCACAGCTACAACCTCAAGACTAAGATATTCAGTTGTTTATTGATTACATTACGGAGCCTATGGGCAAGTCATATATAACCTCACTTTGAGGGGGGAAGTCACACAATATTAGGCATCGCAAACGCGCAAGATAGCATTAGGCATCTACCTCGTTCTAATCACAAGCCATGCAACACCGGCGATGCTAGATACACAAAAGGAAAGAACGCAACAAAATTGAAAATACGCGCGATCTTAACAAAAGCCACCGCAAGAAACTTGAATCATTCCGACTGTCCTCCAAAGACTCATTTTACAGAAGGACCATACCGGCACCAACAACACCGGCGACGGCCATGTAGGCGCCGACGGCATAGTCACCGAGGGTGAAGAGACGGGCGATGGAGGCAGCCTGGATACCGAAGCTTTCATCGTCCTCCTCAGAGTCAGAACCGCTGGTGGTAGCGGCGCCAGCGACACCGGTGGCGGTGGCAACCTGTTCGTTGATCCTGCTAGCGGAAGCAAGGGCAGCCTTGCACTCGCCCTCGCTGGCAGCTCGCTGGGTGGTAGCCTTGCCGTCAAAGTCACAAGCGGTGGAGGCAGAGTTCTGCTGCTTGTAGTAGGCGTCAAGGATGTAAGCGAGCTTGGCGCGGTTGTCGCACATGCTGTAGGCACCGTAGATACCAGTGGTAGCGTTGGCAGTGATAGCAGAACAAAGCTTCTTGTCCTCGCCGCAGATGTAGCCGAAGATCTCGCCAAAGTCCTTAGTCTTCAGGTCCTTAGCAGCAACACAAGAACGGGTCTTGACCATGCAGTCGCAAAGGTCGGAGTCGGGCAGAGGAGGGAGAGCATCGTTGGCCCTCCAGGTGTCGGACAAATCAGGGCACTGGGAGGCATTGCCAGTGGGCTTGTAGTCGTCCATGTCAACACCAACAGGGTGGGCGGCAGTCTGCTTCTTCTTGAGAAGGTTGAAGTCCTTCTGCTTGACGGCATCGCCGTTCTTGCTGATCTTAACAACACCGTAATCATTGGCCTCCTGGTGGTACATGTAGACAATACCACCGCTGAAGACATCAAGCATTTCCTTCTCCTCGTACATAGCGGTAGTCTCATCCCAGATACGGCCAGCAGCACCATCGGGCTCGTTGCAACCATACTCGGCGAAGAAGACGGGAACAGAGTAATCCTTGAAAAACTTGGCCTGGTCAGAGTAACCAGAATCCTTCATGTTACTCTTACCGCACCAAGAGTAGATGTTGTAACCCCAGTAGTCGATGCGCTCGTCGTCCTCACCACAGTTGAAGTAGTCGGCAATATCCTCACGAATATCGACATCGTCGTTTGCGGCGTAGCCAACACCCAACCAGCGGTCGTACTTGTCCTTGATGTGCTTCTTGGTGTCACGGACGGCGGCCTTGACGAAGACGGAAGCCTCGGTGTTGGACTTGTTGTTTGAGACCTCGTTACCGGCAAAGAAACCGACGACGTGATCGTACTTGGCGAGGGCATCGACGACGCCAGTGTAGCGCTCATACAAATCAGTATCCCACTTGGGGTCGTCACGGTTAATGGACAGAGCAGGCTCGGAAAGATCAGAGATGACGTAGATGCCAGCGTCCTCGAGAAGCCCCATGCAGTAGTCGTGGTCCTTCTCAGGGTCGATGGCATAGGTTCGGATGATGTTGGTGCCGAGCTCCTTTAGAAGGGGGACGTCACGCTTGCAGGACTCCTTGTCGGCGAGAGGGTCGATGTAGGTTCGCTTCTTGTCGTTGGTCTGACCAGCGGCAGCAGTGTCCTGCTGGTAGGCCATACCCTTCATGTAGAACTGGGTTCCGTTGGTGTAGAAGAGCTTGGAGCCCTGCGAAAGGGGTTAATATCGTTTCCTTTCGCGCCTGCGACGAGAGTAAGCGTCTACATACCTTCATGACGATGGGCTCAAGCTTGGCGCTGGCAGCCGTGGCCGCCGCAGCGACAAGAGTAGCAGAGAACTTCATTGTGTTGTGTATCAAATGGCAAGCAAAAAAAGAACAAGTAGTCTAAAAGAGTGACGAGAATCAAGCGATGAAGTTATTCAACGCGAAGGAATTGCTTTGCTGGAATGCTGCAATCCCTTTTTGCCTTCAGTTCGCGACGAGTTGGTCGGAAAATAGGTCAATGGGTTCGGTATATCAAGAGCGTTTGTAAAAGAGTGTCGGGAAAGTGTAAAATCAGCCTCAAAAACGAGAACTGACAAGAAAAAAAACGGTCGAGGGAGAATTAAAGGTTAGCGAAGGTTTGATGGAGGAAGAGAGAAAGAAGGGAGATGGAAGTCGAGGGATGGGGCGATCTGAAAAGTAAAATGGGCGCAGAACCAACCAACCCGGGGCCCCTGAGCTGCAGTGAATTAAGCCGCTAAATGTCCCGGTTATGGCAGGGGTCGACGGCTGGCGGCTGTGTAAGGTTCCATTCTAGGCGGACACTGTGCCTGCAGGCCTGCTACTGCTACGGTGAAGAAAGCCAAGCAGATCCCCTAAACCCTTTGGAAAGCGACCAATTACGTGTAAAGTCTTGACAAGATCCCCTGTAGATTTTGAGGCGCAGTCCAGAGATTGAAGCTTGTTTTGGTCTTGTCCGGCGCCTTCCCTGGCCAATCAAGGATGGCCAACGTGGGATCTCATCTCGTTGACGGTGATGGAGTGCTTGGTGTCAATGCGCACCGTAGCTTAGCAAAGCTTGGCCTTGGTCTTGGGCATGTCACGTTAGTGTCTCATATTGAGCACCGAAATTGCACTGTACAACTGCCTGTCTGGAAATAGGGGACAATCTCCACGAATTTCGGTCCACGCCAAAACATCAGGGGTCTCGCCTCGGTTTGGAACCGTCTGCGCCGCAAATTCTTAATCTCTGGCTCTAGACGTACTATACGACGTCTCAAATGACTCTTTGGGAAATTGTCTTGAAACGCTTGACGATGTCGCGGTGGATCTCGCTCATGGAAGTGACAAGTCGCTCGACTTGACTTGACTTGGCGTGGTGAATACGGAATTGCAATAAAATGATTTCATGTGGCTATTGTCTTGACTGTCTTGGCTGCAATAGACTAACAAAATAACTCTAATGACAGCTTACGTGTGTTCGTTTTTCCAGCCTCCACGATCACTCGATCCTCAACCTTGCTTTGTTGCGAATTCTTTGTCTTGATCAACATAATCAAATCCTCCGAAACCGCGTGTCGCAAACACTGTATCCTACTCCTGTTTGCTGGTTGGCTCCTCGTACTCTGAAACCGATGGATGCAAAGCAGAGCATGGACGCTTCTGCACATGAATGGAGCCCGCGATACCATCCCTGACCCGGCTTACATCTCTGATATGAGCTTGACTGTGATATTTTTGGTTTGGTTCTTTGGTGTTTTCCCTTGGATCGGCGCTGGGACATGTCAATCCTCATTATCAAGACCACGACAGCTCAAGTTTGGTCTTGTCGATTGGTATATAACAGTGGAGTAGAGGTAACAGCCGATTTCTGAATCAACCGAGCCGAGTTCCATTCCTCTCTCTCATGCGTGCGTCGTCATCATCAATCGCCGTTGCTCATCGTCCTCGAATCTTGTAGTAGACGTTACCGAGCCCGTAGAGAACATGGCCCCAGGCGTCGTGAGTCTTTTGCCATATTCCCCCCTGGTGTCGGCTTTGATCGCCGTGCCGTCGTTCCGGTCGCTCGGCCGAAGCGCGGTGATAGTGGCCGTCGTGGTACACAAGATCTCCGGATGGCATTGAGTTGTTGTTTGTTTGATGGTAGCTTGATTAAGGTGTATCGTTTGTATACGGTTTCAACTTGAAAAGAGGTTTACAAGTAAGTTTCTCTTTGCGCTTACGGATGACACTCTGTTTAAATAAACTTGTCTACCTAGCTTCCAGATACAGTAGATGGCTGTCAACCTTGGGAGGCGCATGCCAGAACAATGACACTCACAATATTTCATCTGCTCTCAAGTCCTGCACCAATTTTCCAATCACTTGCCTCATTGGTTTCCACGAGCCGCTGACAGTTGACCTCTAAGATGCTTTGGAACGTCCAGCGCTGCTCGAATGGGTTCCACAGCCGGCCGATCATGCGACTTATTTCCCGTGATGGTTGGCCGCAAAGTGGCAAAACTCCCTTTCGGCGCCAAATGCTTCTTCATTCTTGCGTCACATGAGTGAAAGTTCAGCCTTGGTATGGCTTGGCGATAGAGCCTTGCGAGGATCTTGCTACTCATCATGTGCCTCATGGTGGTGTTGATGTTGAGTTGTAAACTTGCTTTACGACGGACCAAGTAGAGAATCAGGGCACTAGGAGCCGATGACAAGATTAGTATGTAACATCCTAAGTATTAGAGCATGCTTTACCTAGGCTAGAAATTCTACATAAAGTGCCTAATTAATCATCCTATGTTTTACTTCTCTCTGCCTAAAATAAGGTAGGTGTCTCGATGAGTTCTTTATTAAACCACCTGCATCTATGCCAAACGTCCCAACACTTACATTTGGAGCATTCGCTGCTTTTGTAACCGCCCACTCTTAATTGGACAACAGTTTCTTAATCGAGTTCTGAGCCTTGAAAGATAGCATGAATATGCTTGGATGCGCCCGAAACAGGATGTCAAAAGCCATTGTTTGGACCGCAACGACAACGCAAAACATCAATGTCCTTTCAGCCGGTCGCTAATCTCTCACGCAAGGTTCTAACCTATAATCATTGACTGGACAGGACTTGTTCGTAAGCTCACGATTTCTCCAAGGGCGACATCTGAAGTGAAGGTATTGTGGATCATCTGGTGTTCCAATCACTGTACTCTCAGCACTCGTTGTCATGGCCTGGTATATGTTGATCAGGTATTGGTCCAACATATGAATTCGGATCAGAACACAGAATACCGAGCGACCAGCTACAGGTGCTCTGTGAGCCTGACAGAGTTGTCAGACCAGTAAGAGGCGCTGTGCAGTGATACCGCGCTTGGCAACGAATACAACGTCTCATCCACAGTCTTGACTTGTCTCAGGACCAGTCTCGACCTCCGTTGGGCATCACAGCTTTGATATGGGGCACCATTCAGAGTAATGGTGATACCATTATGCCTACTCATCATCGCTATATCCGTCTAAATAAGGCTGTTCTCACATCCGAATCACAGATGCTCGCCGTTGCAGTTACTAGCCGTATGGCACGTCTTACATCAAGCATGACGCCCTAGTGCGTCGTTTCTATTACAAAAATCCCTCCAGCGATTATGTCCTACACGGCCATCCACGGAGATACAATAATTTATTGTCGTTCGTGCTCAGCCGACTTAACGGTGACTCGACTCGCATGTGAAACTAACAATGCTCCGCCTGAAACCAGGAAGCGGTTCGTTTATGTGAACAACTCATTCACGCTTTTGCTGTCAAGCACAACAATCTAATAAGCCACTGTCAGAACACCATTTACGTGGTAGTGTTTGATCCTTCTCAGGAAGGTGGAGTTTGGACTCTTGATATCAGTTCTTAAACTAACAGACAAATGCCTGCTTCGGTACCATCTCACAGAACAATGGGGATTGTCGAGTGAAGACCAAAACGTCGCAGCTCAAGGAGCAATGCAATGAGCGATACAGGAACGCGTTCTTGAACGAGCATGAGTTGCACTTCCTAGGGTAGGGTAGGGTGCAGTGCGCTGGTGGCTTTTGTCCTGTGTTGGCTTACTCTCCTCATAACACGGTACAGCAACTACACGTGCCACTTTATGGCTTGTGTACTCGTACGCAAGCCAACGTAGCCCTGTTTCGAGGAGTCTCGCATATCGTTTTGATCACAAAGCTTCCAGAACAAGGACACAGTAACACCTTGGTTGGAGGCTGATATGCCAAGACTTTGCTCCACGAACCAGCATAACACAGACGTGTATGAGCGGCTTGTATACGACCTCCATTCCAAGTTATAAAGATGAAAATGAAATAGGCGCAAAAGCTCCGGTTCTACATGGTGTATCTCTATGGACAATTGTGTTTCCTCGTATGTATTCTACTCACGTGGTTGGTGTTTGCTATCGAGTTATGTACCTATTAATGGTCGCCTGATGAAATGCTTCTTTGGGCGACATGTATTAGATATCTTACCTATGCCGTCATCCCTCTTACAACGATGAAATGCCGACAGGGCTGAGAAACCAATAGTTGTCAATTTTTGATGCTTCTAGCTCCTCTGCCGAAGCTTTTAGTTACCCATGGGTGATATTGCGATACCCTGCATTTATCACCTGTGTCTCACATGTTCACCTCCAGTATGAAGTTCGATGCATCCAACCCTACCAACCTAGATCTCGATGTCTACCTTATGGAGCAACGTTCCCCGTCGAACTTTCTAAAATTTTCGCTTATCGACTCAATAAGTCCTTGGTTCCTATTCCTTTGCTTGTTTCCCTGGCGAAATCCTCGTTACTAGGACTTTCATGATGTAATCAGGCGTCATGTTGGAGCTCGACGTCGTCAGTGTGAGAGCACCACCATGATGTCATGCAACTTCCAAATCGCAATATATCACTGAGCTCATGAACCTCACAAAGAGAATTCTCGGCATTCAAACACACTCTGCAACTTGCAACAGAATCTCATTAACCGCAAACACACCAAACCGAGTTTCATATCTCACCACAAACACAATACACATCATGTCTCCTTCCAACAAGGCTCCCAGCGAAGGCCAAAAGGTATGTTGTTGCATTAATCTCAAACCCTTACACACGATACTCACCTCACATAATCCAGGTCGACCTTGGTCAGAACGCTCCCGTCAAGCAGGAGGGTGCCGGCAATGTCCCCTCTGAGTCCCTCGCTGCCCAGTCCAACAAGGAGGGCGGTGACTTTGCCTCCAACGTAGGCATCCAGGGCGAGAACCAACCCTCTTCCGGATCCGAGAACACCAGCGCTGGCCGCACCACCAACACCTCTTCCGCTCCCTCATCCGGCTCTGGCAACACTGCTCAGTCTGCTGGCACCGCCCCTAGCTACGTCGACGCTCAGTACGCAAAGGCTTCTGGCCCCCACGGCAAGAACCTGAAGGAGGGCATCGACGACTCCAAGGCTGAGGATGGCCTCCAGAAGGCTATGAACGCCGAGCCTGGCAGCCAGGACGACCCCAGCCGGGTTGCTGAGCTCCAGTTCCAACAAAACCAGACAGCCGCTGGCCGGGATGCTGGTCCCAAGCAGGGAGAGGTCACGAACAAGACCGCTTTCGACGCTCTCAGCAACGAGACTTCCTCTTAATTGGTCTGAGGATATGATGATACCTGTATTATAGCGGATTTTAGTGTCAATGATGATATGACTGCATGAAACAAGAACAAGGTGCATAGCCGTGGTGACTAGACTCGATATCTAACTTTGTGGAAGTGTATATTGCTGCATATGCACATGAGATTTGAGTCTATTGTATTTTCTCTGAATATCGAGAGTGTAGCTCGGCCTGCGGAAGACCCCTATCATCCAGTGAAGTAATAAAGTGCCAGTCGTGCCGCCTCGTCTCGACGTACACATTCGCCATTTGTGAGTACTAGGTATGTTAGGGATAAGTAACTTTGCATCAAACAAGACAAGAACCAACCAGGCTGTTCACCATGAAAAGTAATGAATCAGGCTAGGAACTATAAATGCATGATACAACACGCTTACATGGTTTGAGTCAGCGTCCATGTACTGCATTGCCGGGCGCAACGCGCGGCAGTCTCATCTTCAGGTGATAGAGTATCGAATATCTGCAACTCGATGTTGAGAGGCAAAGTTGACTCGTAGATTTTCAGAAACTAGCGGTATGCCCGTGTTAAGCCGATAATACAAGAGATACAAGAGATACAAGTTCATACATTGTCAAGGCTACGGGCTCGCCGTCCCTCAAGGTTGCCAACACGAAAATGAGAGGGCGGGCAGTGTAAAAATCTTGAGCCAGATTAAGCCAATCATATTGAATGAATTGATGACGTCATCACAAAAAAAATCATGGATTATTGGGGTCTGATAGAGCGATACACGTTGTTTTGATACCAGATTAGCAAAGTAAATTCGGTATAAACAGTAAGACAAAACTAAAAATGGCTTTTAAAGTCGATACTTCAGTTAGTAAAAATACTTTGTATCAATATCTCCCATATCAACGAAATAAACAGATATATTGATGCCTTAGTTGGTGCCTGACTCTGTCATCAGCCAAAAAATCTGTAAATCTGCCCCACCAAATAAAAATTCACCCCGCCTTGCCTCTGCACAATCGCTGCAAAAGCCTTGAACCTATCCTATCCTACCTAATCAACCGGGAAGAACTGGAACCGCCACACTCTTTGTTATTTGCTTGGCCGCTTTTTTCTTTGTCGGTCAACTTTTTCTCTTTTCCCTCTCTCTTCTTACCTCCTCATCGAACGGTCATTTTTCAAACCACCTCATATACCCCCTTGGTTTGGACTTGGTTTCTTTAGACGTCCTCTACCCCGCCGACAGTCTCCGTTCTTTCAACCCCGCGGTCTCTTTTTTTTTCTTTTTCGTTTATTCCTCAGTCGTCATCAACATGGCCCCCTCCGCATCCAAGGAGAAGCGTCTCGCTAAGAAGGCTGCCGAGGGTAAGCTCAAGGGCAAGAAGGGCAAGAAGACTGAAGAGCCTGAGCTCGATGCCAACGGCAACCCTATCAAGGATGATGCCCCCGCGACTTCAGGCGAGAAGCTTGACGAGGTGAAGCGCCTCGCTGAGCAGATGGACAAGCACGGTATCTCCGATCGTGTCACCACCGGTGTCCTCTCATCTACTCAAACCAGCAAGGACGTCAAGATTACCAGTACTTCTCTGGTCTTCCACGGCCGAGTCCTTATCACCGATTCCACCCTCGAGCTCTCGTACGGACGACGATACGGTCTCCTCGGTGAGAACGGTTGCGGAAAGTCCACTCTCCTCAAGGCCATCGCCGCCCGCGAGTTCCCCATCCCCGAGCACCTCGACATCTACCTTCTTAACGAGGGTGCCCCTCCCAGCGACCTGGGCGCCCTTGAATGGGTTGTCCGAGAGGCTGAGATGGAGTTGGAGCGTCTCGACCACCAGGCTGAGAGGCTTCTCGAGGATGAGGGCCCTGAGAGCCCTGTTCTCATTGATCTCTACGAGGTAAGTTCTTCCACCATACTTTGCCTGTACTCGCTAACATTTCATAGCACATGGACAAGCTTGATCCCTCTACCTTTGCCACCCGTGCCTCGCTCATCCTGACAGGTCTGGGTTTCAACAAGAAGACCATTCACAAGAAGACCAAGGACATGTCTGGTGGTTGGCGAATGCGAGTGGCCCTTGCCAAGGCCCTGTTCGTCAAGCCCTCTGTGTTGCTTCTCGATGACCCTACTGCCCATTTGGATTTGGAGGCTTGTGTGTGGCTGGAGGAGTACCTCAAGAAGTGGGAGCGAACCCTTGTTCTCGTCTCTCACTCTATGGATTTCCTCAACGGCGTCTGCTCCAACATGATCGATATGCGAGGCAAGCAGCTCGTCTACTATGGTGGTAACTACGACTCTTACAGCAAGACTCGATCCGAGAACGAGACCAATCAGATGAAGGCCTACCACAAGCAGCAGGAGGAGATTGTCCACATCAAGAAGTTTATTGCCAGCGCCGGTACCTACGCCAATCTGGTGCGACAGGCCAAGTCACGACAGAAGATTCTCGACAAGATGGAAGCCGATGGCTTCATCCAGCCTGTCGAGCAGGACCGAGTCTTCACCTTCCGTTTCGCTGATGTTGACAAGCTCCCTCCTCCCGTTCTGTCTTTCGACAATGTTACTTTCTCCTACTCTGGCAAGCCCGAAGATGACCTGTACCGCAACCTTGACCTTGGTTTCGATATGGACTCCCGAACCGCCCTTGTCGGTCCCAACGGTGTGGGCAAGTCCACTCTGCTCCGTCTCATGACTGGAAAGCTGTCTCCTACTGGTGGTGTGGTGACCCGACACACTCACTTGAAGCTTGGCCTGTACTCGCAGCACAGTGCTGAGCAGCTCGACTTGACAAAGTCGGCTCTCGACTTTGTCCGTGATAAGTACAGTGAGAAGTCCCAGGACTACCAGTACTGGCGTCAGCAGCTCGGTCGCTACGGTCTGAGTGGTGACTCCCAGACTGCTCTGATGGGTACTCTGTCTGAGGGTCAGAAGAGCCGTATCGTCTTTGCCCTGCTGGCCATTGAAAGCCCCAACATGTTGCTGCTTGACGAGCCTACCAACGGTCTGGATATTCCTACCATCGACAGTCTGGCAGACGCTATCAACGCTTTTAGCGGAGGTGTTATCGTCGTTTCTCACGACTTCCGGTAAGCACCCTCGTTCCCCCCAAACACTCACAACTGCAAGTGACTAACAATTTTATAGATTGCTCGACAAGATTGCCAAGCAGATTCTTGTGTGCGAGAACCAGACCATTCGCGAGTGGGATGGCTCTATCTCGGAGTACAAGAACTACCTCCGAAAGAAGATGATTAGCGCCGGTGCTGTCTAAGGCGAAAAATTGTTATGACGTTTGATTTTATTGCCACGAATGCATGAAAGGAAATTGACTATAGAGGATATCGTTCCGCAAAAAGTTGATGAGTGCCATTGGCACCATGTGGGTATTTTCATGGGATATGAGCGGCGGGTGGCTACCTAGACCATCAGGATACTTGATACCTTGTGATGGAAACGAAAAGGCCACGACGACGCCACAGGACGCATGGGCATGGCCTCAATAGAGAGGCCCGGAAGCGTTCATGAAGATGTGGAAATGTTCACGGGATAGATTTCTTTTATCGTTGTCTGGCTACAAATAGGCCTTGATTAGTATGAATGTATGGGATTCCCATATGATGAATGATGCAAATTTGAGTGACTTAGTGCCTCGCTTCTGGTGACTGGGATGCAGGCTGCACATAGCGCTTGTGGAGTATCATGAATGGTTTGATGTTATATTCGTGTAGACTTGCATGAGCATAATATGGATGAGGCTGTAGGTCAGGCTAATGGGAGTGTCGGCGGAGGAAAATCAATGGTATTGTTATTTTCGAGCGACCTTGATGTAATATTACTGCCAGGTTTAATAAACAGTAGTGCCCTCGACTTTGTTGCTTGTATCACTTTTCACTCACCACGCCATATTTACTCTGTGTTACTTCCAATGGATCCATACGAAGGTTGGAGGTACTGTAAGTTAACAATTAAGATTCAGTCTTGCATGCTTCTTACGCCACTGCAGCTAAGTATCAAAAGTATGATACTAATCTACCTAGTAACAATCAGCCTTGGCGATTTTACATGATTAGAAATAAGTAGTAAAACTTCTGGATTGTCATGTTCTCCTACCCTATATAAAAACACCGATCTCCGGGTGCTATCCCCGCTGCCGGTGATGTGGAAGGGGAGCACAAAACACGGCTAACGATACAGGGCTTAGCTTGAGGGAAGCCCCACATGGGACGGGGACCAACGGGACAGCCCAGCCCGGCCCAGCCCAGGGGCAACAGATGAATTGGATTGGGACCTGAAAAACGAGACGCGGGTGACAGGAGTCGAGATCGTGTGCGTGCGTGTGCGTGCGTGTTCGCGTGTGCCTTGATTTCCATGCATTTGCCGTGATTTACTGCTGACTTTCATGTGAGGGTTTTTGTTTGGAGGTAACCTGTGCCTGTCCAGACAGTACACATTAGAACGCAGCATAGAATGAGTAAATAATACTGCGGTAAAACTGAATCTACTATAGTAGAGGTTTTCCAGCCAGTACTTGAGCCCATCGCCAATTCCTCTTTAGGGAACCGTGCCTTGAAACGGTTGGTGTGATCAAGAGACACAAAATCACAGCCAGGATTGCTTCACTGTTGTCTCGAGCTTGCTGTACCCATCATTCCCGTATCAGTGGTCATATTTTAGCACGTCCAAGCCCCTACCTAGATCCCCGTGCGTGGGAGGCTCTCGGCTTCTCGTGGCAACCATTGAATCCGTCCATCACATCACGTCCACTTCCGCCTCTTTTTCACTTTGCTTCTTCTTGTCTCTGTTGTCTCGTCAGGCATTATTTCTCCACCATTGCCCACACCGCCGCCATTTTCGTCACAGCAGAGTGTAAGGTAGCTTTGGTTGATACTCGAAAGAGTGTTGTCTCATTTTTGGGGCAGTCACCATCACCACTTCAACTCAACTCCACTTGACTCTGGCGATTCCCGCCCATTCGTACTTTTTCATTGTCACCAGTGTCCATATTATCCGCTCCCCCGCTACCTTTTGCAGATCCAAGAACTGCAGTACATAAATGTAAGTAAATACAAGCAAAGGCTATACTATACTACAGGCCAGGCTCTGCTCTGCTACCTATATGATCACTTACATCACTTAGATTGGTGCACTTGTAGGTCTTGGTCGAAGAAAACAAGAAGCAATCAGCCCAGCCCGGTCTTCTTTGTGACCCCGGGTACTTCCCCAATCTCGAATGCCGCTTGCATCGCCGTAATCCCAGCGCCACGCTACGTCCAACACCTCCACACCAAAACACTTTGCCCCAGCCAGGGCTCGTCAACTTGCCTTGGACTTGGGCTCAACCTAGACCTGACATTGTCGCGATCCATCCCCATCAGTTATCGTTCCCATCGTACCCGTCGGTCGCAACTCGCTGCATCATCGCACCCGTCGTCGCGAGTTGCGAATCGCATCGCATCGCATCGCAACCCAATCGACATCTTATAAAGCCTCGCGTGCGCATCGCGAACTGTGATTGATCGACTGCGAATTGTCGCCTCAGAGACGTCCCCCTCATACTTCGAATAATACTCCCAACCGTCGCATTGTTGCCCACTCGAGCACATGGGTTCTCAAGAGTGATCACCATCGGCCGCCGACTATAACACATTCCCTGCTCTCTTGAGTGCTTAGCTTTGTTCTGTTGTCCAGGCACTAGACCATCAATTAGCATGGATCAGAACGGCTATAACTCCTCGGTGCTGCAGCGGCCACCACATAGAGGAGATGACGGCGGTGATGATGAGCGAGACCCTCGTCCGCATCACCACCATCATCACCACCACCATCATCATCACCGGCGCGACGGCGACCTGTCTGCTGTAGGAGCTTCTGGAGAGACGGCGACAGCCTCATCCAACGCAGGCGCGAATGCGCATCAGCACTCCACCTTTAACCTGCGCTCGCCCAAATCCGAATACCGCCCGCCTCCCTTTTCTCCCAACGGTCGTAGTCACAGTCATCAAAACACCAGCACTTCGAGTGCCGGCCATTCCATTCAATCCCCGCCTCGTCCGGCCTTACCCAATCCCTACATGTCATCGTCCACGGGCGCACCAGGTGGCCCTGTCGCTCCATCACTACCACCTCCAGTTGGTCTCAACTCTGCTTCATCACCTGGATCAACCACGGCTGCTGGACTTCATCAGCATCATCACCAGCCACAGACATCACATCATCAGCACCAAGCTGCTGGTCCTCCTCCGTCGGCCTCGCCGCTGCACCCTCCTACTGCATACTATCCTCCGTCATCGAACCGCGACGTTTATTATCCCAAACCTGTATCGCGAGGTTTCTACGATCCTACAACTGATACGACAAAGGAACGTCGGATTTCTGACGCGGCGACGCCTGTAGCCTCCTGGCACAACGCCAACGCCAACGCCAACGCGCCCCCGGCTGGCACTGCAAAGGTAAGGGGGGCAAATCCACTTCTTTTTTTGTCTTTGACTCTCGTCTCGTCTCGCTCAGACTCAATTTGATTGATTGCACCAGCTGGCCCTTGACTTTCCTTTTCCACCATCAACTTTCAATTCTATCAAGATCATCTAGATCATCACCCATCACCCTCAGGCTATCAATGCCTGTTTCATTTCTTGACCCTTGCTTAATTCCCTCCTGAGCTGTAACCTTTACATTGCCTTTTAGTTTCATCACCATAGTCTCCTTAACTCCGTCGTACAACTACCTATCTTCTTCCACCTGGAAGCCAAACCCGAAATAACCGCAAAGCTTGCTGACGTGGAGCTAATTTTTCCTTCTACCACAACAGGCTCGCGATTCTTACAGTTATTCGCAATTTGCTGACCAACACACTCCTTCGTACTACAACGGCTCTTATACATCACCTCGAGGTCCATCATCATATAATCGTCCGCGTAGTCCGCTATCCCATCCGCACGCGAACCCTCAAGCTGGATCTCTCAGCCCTCCGGGGCGACAACCAGTACTGGCTTCTCCCAACGCGAGACATGGTGCCACAGCCAACATGAGCTCAACAACTAATGGGGCTTCTGCCCTTTCTCCTTACAAGTCGGACCTCGCAGCCCCTTCACCCCCCAAGCCTGCGCCCGCATCCACCAACGTAGGTGACAACTGGTATTGTGATTATGTATTTGTGCTAATTCCATCAAAGACACCAAGCCGAACTGCCGATCCCATGTCATTCTCTAATATCCTCTCGAGCTCCGAACCTGCGCCGAAGCCTAAGGAACGATCTCCCATTGTAGAACGTGTGCATGAACCAGAGATCAAGCAGGAACGCGAGCCGAAGCAGAAAAAGCGCTCCTTGGAGCCTGATCCGGATCATGACACCGAGGTTGAGAGAGATGTCGAGACGGAGCCTGAACCAATCCCTAGCAGGGAGAAGGAAAAGGAGCCTGCCATCAAGAAAAGGGGAGGCCGAAAGTCGACCAAAGGCCGTGCTTCTGATATCCGAGATGCTGCGACGCCCAAAAATGGTCGTAGGTTATCCGTGAAGAAGGAATCACCAACACCTCGTGTTCCGGCTAAGCGACAAGCAAACGGCCAGCCCAAGCCAAAGACATGGTCCGCAGAGATGGAAAAGAAGATTCAGAATGCCGAGTCATCCATCGAAAACAAAGCGGCGAATCTAGATGCCAACGAATTTGATGAGCAACAGTATAAGGAACGAGCCCAAAAGCGACGACGCGTAATGGCCGAGTTGGACCTGGAACATGGTCGTCTCCGACGCGATGCGTTTGCGGCTGCGGCCAGCAAGAAGCTTGTCGGGCACTCTGAGCTTGGCAAGCGACGATACGATGAACTCTTCTATGATGAGGCGCTTCATGAAGTTCGCGAGCAGGAGGTTTACGCCGAAAAGGAGCGAAAGAAGGATATGCAACGCAAGCGACGTCGAGAAAAGTCAATGGCTGTCACCATGGAGCAGAAGGAAGCGGCTCTTGCTCGTGCGGAGGCCGCTGAAGATGAGACTGAGCGTCAGAAGCATCTCCGTGACGCTGAGCGCGCTAGTAAAAAGGCTCAGCAAACCAAGCTTATTCTCCAGAAGGGTATCAAGGGCCCCGCCCGCAATCTCGAGCTCAACCTTGAGGGTGGCACTATGTCCTCATTCCAGGCTTCTGATATAGAATCAGGAGAAGCAGGTACTCCTTCTGGTAAGCGTAAGGGCAAGGGCCGTGGAGGACCTCGTCTCAAGAAGTCGAAGGAGCAGAAGCAGGCCGAGAAGGACTCTGCTGAAGCTGCGCAGGCTGCCTTGGATGCCGGAGAGGAGTTACCTACCAAAGAGGAAAATCGTGTCCGAATCAAGATCAAAAAGTCCAAGAAAGATGTCTCTACTGATATTGAGAAGGACAAGGATGAAGCAGACAAGGACGACGAGGAGCCTCCCGAGAAGAAGGCTAAGAAGGGCAAGGATAAAGACAAGGACAAGGAGAAGGAGAAGGTCGATGACGTTCCCGACAACGAAAAGCGATACATGTCTAAGGGATACAACCAAATTTACGATCAAATCTGGAGAGATATGGCCCGGAAAGATGTCAACAAAACCTTCAAGCTTGCCGTCGACTCCTACGCCACGAAGGCTTCGAATCTTAAGAAAACAGCTATTCTGGCATCCAAAGAAGCTAAGCGATGGCAATTACGGACCAACAAAGGCACAAAGGATCTTCAAGCTCGTGCTAAACGAGTTATGCGTGACATGATGGGCTTCTGGAAGCGTAACGAGCGCGAGGAACGTGACTTGCGCAAGGCTGCCGAAAAGCAAGAGATCGAGAATGCCCGCAAGGAAGAAGCCGACCGCGAAGCAGCTCGTCAAAAGAGAAAGCTTAACTTCCTTATCTCGCAGACTGAGCTTTATTCTCACTTTATCGGCAAGAAGATCAAGACCGACGAGGTCGAGCGGAGTACCGACAATCCGGATGTTGCGAAGGACCCCAATCATATTGGTCAGCAGAAACTCGACATCGACGAGCCCACTGGTCCCGTCACCGGCAAGGTCACTAACTTTGAAAACCTTGACTTTGAGGAGGGCAGTGACGAGGCTCTTCGTGCTGCTGCCATGGCCAATGCCCAGAACGCCATTGCTGAAGCTCAAAAGAAGGCCAGAGACTTCAACAACCAAGGTCTTGACATGGACGAAGAGGGCGAGATGAACTTCCAAAACCCAACGGGTCTCGGCGACGTGGAGATTGAGCAACCTAAGCTGATCAACGCCCAACTGAAAGAGTACCAACTCAAGGGCCTCAACTGGCTCGTTAATCTGTACGAGCAGGGCATCAATGGTATCTTAGCTGACGAAATGGGTCTCGGAAAGACGGTTCAATCAATCTCGGTCATGGCTTATCTAGCCGAGAAACACGACATCTGGGGTCCCTTCCTTGTTGTCGCCCCTGCTTCAACCCTCCACAACTGGCAACAAGAGATCGCCAAGTTCGTGCCCGAGTTCAAGATCCTCCCCTACTGGGGTGGTGCCAACGACCGAAAGGTGCTCCGAAAATTCTGGGATCGCAAACATACGACTTACCGGAAAGACGCACCTTTCCACGTGTGTGTTACTTCGTACCAGTTGGTTGTTTCCGACGTGGCCTACTTCCAAAAGATGAGATGGCAATACATGATTCTGGATGAAGCTCAGGCCATCAAGAGCTCGCAGAGTTCACGATGGAAGTGCCTGTTGGGATTCCATTGCCGAAACAGATTGCTTCTGACAGGAACGCCCATTCAAAACAACATGCAGGAATTATGGGCTTTGCTGCATTTTATCATGCCGTCGTTGTTCGATTCGCACGACGAGTTTAGCGAGTGGTTTTCGAAGGATATCGAATCCCACGCACAAAGTAATACTAAACTGAACGAGGATCAACTGAAGCGTCTGCACATGATTCTCAAGCCCTTCATGCTTCGGCGTGTCAAGAAGCATGTGCAAAAGGAGCTTGGTGACAAGATCGAGCTTGACATCTTTTGTGATCTTACCTACCGACAACGCGCGTACTACAGCAACCTGCGAAACCAGATCAACATTATGGACCTTGTTGAAAAGGCGACCATGGGAGATGACCAAGATTCTGGCACGCTGATGAACTTGGTCATGCAGTTCCGAAAGGTCTGTAATCATCCAGATCTGTTTGAGCGTGCCGAAGTCAACTCGCCGTTTGCCTGTGCCTACTTTGCTGAGACCGCCTCGTTTGTCCGAGAAGGCTCTGAGGTTTCCGTGGGCTACTCGAGCCGCAATCTGATCGAATATAACCTTCCTCGCCTCATCTGGAGACAGGGTGGTCGACTGAACAAACCTGGCCCAGATAACCAGACCGCTGGCTGGAAGAACCGGGTCTTACACCACATGATGAATGTCTGGAGCCCAGAGAACATCCGAGACAGCAGCGATGGGTCAAAGGCATTCTCCTGGCTTAGGTTCGCCGATGCTTCTCCCAAGGATGTCTTTGAGGCTACACACCAAAGCTTGATAACGCGAGCTGCTAGGGAACTTCAGAAGCGTGATAGACTCGGATATATCAACGTGGCTTACAGTGACTCGGAGGACAAGAACTACACTCCCGCCCATGCTCTCTTCCAGATTCGGGCACGCCAGAACCGAAAGCCTCTTGCGGAAATCACCAATGAGGGTATTATGACCCAGTTGATGAACGTCGCTCGAGAAGACTACAATGAATCCGGTCTTGGCCGTCTGGAGCCTGCTGGCAGACCTCGCGCCTCTGCACCCCCTATTCAGGTTTCGTGCCGCAGTTGGGGCTCAGAGGCCGAACTCAGAGAGTCTTTGTTCAATGTGCCAATCCGCAAGATCCTCTACGGTCCTACTGCTTTCGAAGAAAAGGCACTTGTCGAGAAGAAACTTCCCCTGGAGGCGTGGCCCAGCCGCAAGATGATCCCTAAGCCTGATCATGAGAAGAAGGGCTTTACCAATATCAGTGTTCCGTCCATGCAACGTTTCGTTACGGATAGTGGCAAGCTGGCCAAGCTCGATGAGCTGCTATTCAAGCTCAAGAGCGAGGGCCATCGTGTACTGCTGTACTTCCAGATGACTCGTATGATTGACATGATGGAAGAGTACTTGACATACCGCAACTACAAGTACTGCCGACTGGATGGTTCAACCAAGCTCGAGGATCGACGAGATACGGTGCACGATTTCCAGACCCGTCCTGAGATTTTCATCTTCCTACTGTCGACTCGTGCTGGTGGTCTTGGTATCAACCTGACGTCTGCTGACACTGTCATCTTCTATGACTCAGATTGGAACCCGACCATTGACTCACAGGCCATGGATCGAGCCCATCGGCTGGGCCAGACCAGGCAGGTCACAGTTTATCGACTCATTACCCGCGGCACCATCGAAGAGCGTATTCGGAAGCGTGCTCTTCAGAAGGAAGAGGTCCAGCGCGTCGTCATCCAGGGTGGCGGTGCTAGCGTTGACTTCTCTGGCCGCCGTGCTCCTGAGAACCGCAACCGCGATATCGCCATGTGGCTGGCCGATGATGAGCAGGCAGAGATGATCGAGCGACGCGAGAAGGAGATGCTCGAGTCGGGCGAGTTGGAGAAGCAGCAGAAGAAGAAGGGTGGCAAGCGACGCAAGGCCGAGAACACGGCCAGCTTGGATGAGATGTACCATGAAGGTGAGCAAGGCAATTTTCCCACTACGATTTCTCAAGCTAACAGTATACAAGGCGAGGGTAACTTTGACGATGGATCCAAGGGACTTTCTGGTACGGCCACACCAGCTACAGCAGCCACGCCTGCGGACAGCGACAGCAAAGGCAAGAAGGGCCGTAAGGGAACAAAGAGAGCGAAGACGGCGAAGCAAAGGCTGGCGATCGCTGATGGCATGATGGAGTAAGGCGTCAGGGTAAAGCGACGCGTGTAATATCAGACGCAAGACTTGGGGCCCTCGAGGCTCACGGGAGACGAAGGGAGTTTACGTGTATCTGCTACATTTTTCTTGATTCAGTCACGACGAAGGACCGTCCATAGGGGGAGTTGGAAGTGAAAACGAACCGATATAAGACAAGGAAGGACATGTACTATTACTATAGACAGGGGGTAACCAAGTGCGTCCGTGGAATAATGCTGACGAGTGGTCCATGTGAATATTGAGTTACTGAAGAGAGCAACGTGTTGTTGGTGTACCGTCTTCAGCTCCTACCCCTTCTATCCCCGCCTTCCTACTGCTATCTATATGGGCCGTGATGTGAGCAGTCCTTTCAAAAATCAGCCAATAACATCCGGTATGGTGTAGTGGCTAACATTTCGCGCTCTCAAAACCTGAGAGATCGGTACCGCGGAGCCCAGGGTTCGATTCCCTGTACCGGAGATATCTTTTGCACTTTTTGTCGCATGTGAATAATCAAGTATGTATCTTGCTTGATACCTTTTTGCATCCGAGGTTGGTTGCGTCGTGCGTGGTGTTATACCCCCAGACCCGGCGGTCTATGTTAAGGGGTGGCCAGTGGCGGAGCATTAAGAAGGAACATGCATGGATGGGACTTGCCATTCTGGGAAGCAAGGTTTCGGAAGGAGTCCCCTTGCCTAATCGCCCAGGCACACGGGGAAGTAGTCCATCACCGCCAGCTTCAACTTGCATCCTCCATCATCTCAACATTCGATACTGAACGCCTGTGTACGCCTTTCATTCCGCCACAACAGCAGATGGAGTCCATGAGCAAAATCGCCCCGTTCGCTCTTAGGTGTTGTCTGCCTCCTCTTCTTCCATCAACAGCCAATTACAATCCGGTATGGTGTAGTGGCTAACATTTCGCGCTCTCATCCATTGAGGGAAAATCACTCGATCCGCGGAGCCCAGGGTTCGATTCCCTGTACCGGAGATATCTTCTTTTGCATCGGCTTGCAATTGATTCAATCTTTTTGCGCGCGCTTGTACTGATCACAACGAGGGGCGCCGCGTTAGGATCGAGATGCCCGCAGTTAAAGCCAACTCAGCTCTTCAGTCCACGGAACTGGTCAGGCGATTACTTTAAACGCCTTGCTCAGAAGAACTTGGTTCTGGTGGAGGCAAGTGTCGACAGAGGCGGCGATAAATCCAAGGTGGCTTGCTTACGACCGAAGCATTCTCGCAGGACACACACTGGAATTATCGTTCTGTAACTGGAGAGATCGAAGCACCTGCGGAATATGCTCTTGGTCTGGACCATACATGGCTTAGATACTCAGTTGCAATTCGGCTTTAACAGCTGCCACGCTCTCGTCTAACGCTAGAGCAGCAGCCCGACCCAACAACTAGATTTTCGTCGTGTTTATCAAAGGACACTTGCACATCTTGTCGACGGAGCCGTGTCCTGTACACCTCTTCAATTCGCTGGTCGAGGAGGATCCTCAGGCGCAGGCTTAATTACCCGACTCGTGACTACCTAATTAACACCAGCTGGCATCCCTCTTCTTACGACCGAGCATTAAGCCTCTTGCACTGAACGGCCTTCGCAACATTATTTACGGCTAGGGAGAGGTATGCGACTATGGAGCCTCAAGTTATCAGAGTCAGTAAGCAGACTGGGCTAAAAGCGGAACTGTGTCCTGACACTTGCAGCTTCTTCAAGACAGGAGCTTCCCTTCCTCTGCGAGCAACCGCCTGCTCTTGTGAACGTTCTGATACTCGCTCTTCCTAGGGAGGGTTAGCAAGCATCGTCTCCAACAAAAACGCTATCCGGTATGGTGTAGTGGCTAACATTTCGCGCTCTCATAACTCGAGAGATCAAGTCCCGCGGAGCCCAGGGTTCGATTCCCTGTACCGGAGAAATCTTTATAATTTTCTGCCTCTGTTTCATTTTTGCCAGTCGCTTGAGTTTGCCTGTTTCGTCGAAGTTCTGCGATAGCTGCTGAGTTCTCGATTGACCCTGACTGAGTGTGGTCGGGCTCTGTTGCAGCAACCTCACTCAATATTGTTTGTTGTTCTCTGTCAAATGAAACGGCTTGTCGATTTTGAGGAATGTAGCGCGCAGCTAAGGAAGAAATTTGTATGTCCAGTCTTTTACAATTCACAAAGACCGTGAGCGAGTGACATCCTGAGGGAGGGAGATATAAACTTCTATGCGTTGTGACTATTGCCTTAATGCAGCACACAGATTCGTAAGCTCAATACTGAGAATATATCTCATTATTGCAGTCTTTTATTTGGTACACTTGAACCGAATAAGCGGCTATTAAGAGACAGACGTGAGATGCATGTAATGTGTGCAGCGAGTATACTTCCCTAAGAGACGCCAAGTTGCGAGGTTCCCATGTAAAGGAAAGTCTCGTAAATAATTAAGAAATCTACGCTTGAGACGAGAGCATAGGGTTATATTGATTTCCTCTAAACCTTGGCTTACGTGAAATACTATGCCGTCCGGTATGGTATACTTGGTTTAGCTCCTATAACTGACTACATCTATGCGTAAACCGCTTGGAGATTTAGGAATCGTAGTATAGGCAACTGAAAGTCTGGAGGTTATTTATCTCGAGGGGTCTTCAGTTCGATAGAGTAGTTAATAAATCACATTCGGTATAGTGTAGTGATTATCATCATCAACCCCCCAACTCCAAGGGCTCGCCTAAATCCACGTGCATTAACTGGTTGACTTCCTCAAACCATCGCAGGTATCCTGTTCATAGTCTAGAAAGTAACAACTCTTGGTTTCGTCTCTTTTAGCTAGGGTGTCTTGAGAGGCGACTGCTGCCTCCAGTCGCCGCCTTTCGCGGAGTGTTAGACTGATTGCCTTTGCCTTGGGGATCACCAGTCACATCAGTATAAACCCGGCGGTGACAATAGTCATCGTGTTCCACTTTAGATATATCCTTACAGTTTGAGTCGCTTGTTTAAAGCAATGTATGGATGCTTGAGCTGGTCTTCATGGAGGGCAAGAGCTGCCTAGGGACTTTGCTCGTAGACAGTTAGCAACGATGGTACAGTGTACGGGGATATTTCTACCTACGGAATACCTTGGCTTGTTATTGCTTTATTATTGAAGATCTTAGTAACAGATAGTGATAGATGGAGGGGGATGACTTGGTGAGAGGTACATGAAGAAATCACTGAGTAACCTTGAATGGTATCAGGAACAACTGATAGCTACAGGATTGCTCTATTGCTCTATCCTATCAATGGTTGCTAGCTATTGAAAATTAGTGCCCGCTGTTTGACAGCTGCGGATAACTGCCACCTCAAGCAAACGCAAAGGCATTTCTTTGCCTTGTCCTGTTCATCCTCCTCCCCATCCTCCTCCTGCTAAAAAATTTATGTCTCCATTCTTCTCCAATCTCTCTGCTTGCATCTCCTCTCACACTCGCATCTTCAAATTCACCGATGACCATGCAGTCGAAGTCGGTCTTAAACCAGCAGCAGCAGAACCCTCTGGAGGACACTGATGAATCATCGTCTGACCCGTCGTCCAGCTTCTCTCGACAGAATCAAGCTCAGGAGACCGCGAAGCCTCTTTCTAGCTCGAGCAAATTCGAACCCGAGTCTCAGATGCTGCCGACTCAAGACACACCTACTCACGAGTCAGCCAACGTGACGTGGCGGGATCTTACCAAGCAGCTTCAAACTATTCGAGATGAGTACGACAAGAGACTTGACGCCCTCGAGGAAGAAGTTCCACGTCTGGAGCCTCTGTTTTGGCCCAAAAGCTAAGACAATAGAGTCGATATTTTCCCCAGTGTCGATGATTTGTGTCGCTAGAGAAGCATAGTAAGACTCATCCGATCATGCTTTTGCTATATATGCTAACATGTATTTTCAGCTTCATTTAATTCCAGGGAGACATGAGAATGTTTCCCCTCAATGGACGAATCGAGCACGCTCTGGAACTACGGAAAAGGCGACAAGCATCAAACAAGGTTGCCCACAACAAGGGCTATGAATGACATGACCCATCAAGCAAAGATATAATATTTCGGAATGGGAATAAGGATTTTAGTCTGCATATAAGACTTGTAGCATGAAGCAGGTTCAGTAATTCGATGCTTTAACCCTGCTTGAATTGTGCTGTGAAGTTGTCAGAATGAACCACGAAGAACTTGACCTATATCTTAACTATAAGCAAGTTTGATTGTTTCCTGGTCAATCGTTTGGTATAATGGCTGGTGGCTAACCTGTGCCCTTGACGAATATGCGTACACGCAACTCGAAAACGGACTGCAAAGATCCTGCCTCGAAAGAAACAATCATTTTATCGTCTCTTGCTCTTATTGTAAAGTTTAGGCTCACCTGGTGCGCTACAGGGGTGATGCGCTTTGCCAGCTGCTGCCAGCTGCCCGGTTGTTTGTTTACATTCTTCTCTCTCAGCATCACCGCTTTGCATCTCTTGTATGCATCTCCTCCTTTTTATTTTCTTACTATAGGGGGAGAGTATCCCGTCTTCGTCTGAAAGTTGTCGCAATCCGATCTTGATGAGCCAAGGCGCGTCTTTTTATGCGTCGCTCTGCCGCCGATAGCTGCTGAATACTGATACGGCTTGACCGTGAGGCGAGTAACTGGTAAGTTCATTATGAATCTTGAAGAAATACTCGGGCAATTGCTAATCACTTGCAAGGCAACCCAAATTCCAAGCCCTCTTCTGCAGCTCATGGACGCTTTCAGTCCTCCAGTTCACATCCAACAACTCCACCACATCCTCGCTCCCGGAAGCGATTACCAGCAGAGCCATGGCACCCGAACGACACGAATCGAGCCCGCCTACAACAATGACCGGCCCACGGCTCATTCAAGCAACCTATCTCATGACTCGTGAGATGGCGATGCTGCAGGCGGGCGATTTGGGGCAGAAGCTAGGACATCGAGACTGTGACCAAGCTAGTTTGCTGCCCGAGATGACCCAGTGGATTTCTACACCAGTCATCAAAGTTCTCAGTGAGGATCTGAAGAACAAAGTCTTTATGTGGTGTGCGAAGTACAGCCAGGGTTGGCTCGACGAAATCCGAGCTGCAAAGGATGACCTCTCTGAGTATGAGTACACAATAACCGCCGAGGAATCAACATCTCTCACCATGGTGACCAGTTCTCTACAAAACGGCATTAGCGAGAAACTCGACGCAGTAAAGGAAGAGATTATCAAGACGCAGCGCGACAACATGGCCACGATGCTCGCTCAGATAGAAGATTTGAAGGATCCCTGCCAGGCGTCCTCAGCTGGGCCGTTAAACAAACGACGACGTGGCAACTATCATGGAGCCTTTTTTCTTGAGATCCCAGAGAAGTTGCAAAAGGTTGACCAAGGTCTTTTTCGTTTGGTGGACGAAAGAAACGAGGTCATCGGACACTTCCGCGATATTGCCAAAAGCATCGACTCCGACTTCACCAGAAAGCGAATTGATCCTGACCAGAAGGAGTATTGGAGTAGGGACCAGCTGAATGGGTTGTGCGAGGCGCGAGAAAGCTCTCTCGGCCTCAAAATGCTGGATTGCAAGCTTTTCAAGGACATCCTGAGCCATACTTTGCAGGACGATCCGATACTGGCCACCCTCTAGCAATACATTCGACAAGTCGCCACTGTGGATCAGTACAAGCAGATCATGGAGGAGACCGACCACGACTATGGAGATCTACGGATGTAGTCACAGGAAGTATAAAAAAGAGGGGTGTCAGGGAGTTGTTCACCAGAAGCTTGGGCTAGAGTTGACTGATGGATGTCGATGTCGCAAAGCTGCTATCAGTTTGTTGTAAAAGGAACACATTCTAGTACGGAATGATCTTGGCATGTTAGCTATGTTAATAAGTACCTTTGTCCATTTTTAGTGTGTGAGAGTTGAAGTGATAATGCGGGAGGGTGATGCATAACTTCTCCGGGCTGTTCAGATACGTCTTGATTGACGTCGAGAGAAAAGTCCAAGGAGGCAGATAATTCTGTGTATAATCTATATCCAATGGCAGATACATTAATACCTTAAGGTGCTTAGGCTCGCATGGTGTTGGTACAATGGCAGCTTTAGGATGAGTTTAGGTAAGGAAGTACCTAAGCGTTGTGTCGTTCCTGCCTTTTCCTCCTTGCACAACTCAACACTCATCATCAAAAACTTCTTCTCTCTCGCAATCAAAGCCGCTCTTCATTCTGTCAAGTCAGCGACTACCTTTCGCCCTAATCGCGTGCGCGAAACATCCTCCATCATGTCAACTATTGTCGATCTTAGAGATGAGACCCCCCCAAAGGGTATGTTTGACTCGCACAGCTGCTCGCAAACACTCGCTTACACGATGAGATTCTCAAGGATCAGTACCAGTACCAGTACCAGTTCCCGTGATGCCATCTCCTGCCAATCCAGTAACACCCAATCAAGAGGATTCGTTCTTTGTCTACAAGAAAGAGTGTCGAATCGCATGGATCAAGTACCTGGGCCTTTTGGGCCGCATCAAACTCCGTGATGGGCCTGATGGACTGCCGTACTTCATCGGCATGCCCCCTGAGTACTCAACGTTCCGCATTCACGCCCAAGCTCTTGAAAATATTCAGCAGAAGGCACTAAGCAACCCAAAGAACTCACTGATCCGCATCGACCATGTCTTGAACACGCTGCGTACAAGACCGATGAATACACACATCGCCTGGCACGCCATTCATCAGAAGCTAGTCAATCCAAACGGAGTTACTACTACGGTCATCCTGGAGTCGTTGAAATAGGCTATCAATCTCTACAGAGAGGACCGAAATCACCTCAACCACTGGGAGTCAATGGGCTCCAGAAACGGCATGGCTCTTCTCAACACACCCACATCAACTCAGACGTGCCAGGGAAATAATCAAGTCCCCAAAGCCATTCTCCCGGCCATGAACCGCATGGTTGGAATACGTACTCTGGAAGAGGATCCTGCGAGTTGTCCCGGCTATATTCTTCCCATGGCTTCGTTTGAAAAGGCAGTTTGGAATGCGGACAAGGCAAAGTCGGAAGCCCACAAGCGACAGTACGCTGAGACGGCCCTTCGATCACTGAGAAAGTTCATGGATTGTCACAAGAACGAACCGGTGCTGGAGAAGATGAACGAGTATCTTAAACACTTTGAAGCCCTGGCTGCCATCGAGAAGTTAGAGAATGATCAGAGTGGAAAGGCACCAGTTGAGGGCAGAGGTTAAGGGTAGAGGTTGAGCATATGTGGGACTGGCCATGTGTGCTGATTGGGATGGCTTAAATTCTTGGACCAGAGGGGATGATTGCCATGTACATGGGATCAAGGGATAGGCTTTCATCTACCAATATAGATCAAAGGTAGTAGTGCTGTTGTGAATAAAGTCAGTTGACGGCCTCGGAAGCAGGCATCTTATGCCCTCGTATCGTTGACTCTGCCACCCAACTGTGCTACCTTTACACCAATCTGGATTATGATTTTCATTACTAGACACTTTCTTTTTCTCAGTATAAAGTCTTCTCCGCGGAGCTGATAAACTCTATAATTCGATTACTTCTCTGTATAGATTGGTCGCAGAAGTTACGACCTGCGTACTATTAACAGGATAGCGGAGACTCCTCGTCCAAAGGGGGGTATAGCTCGGACATTTCTTTTGCACTAGAGGTGTCTCCATATCGACCAAAGACGTGAGTTGTTATAATCTCCATCCTAGCATGTACCACATTTACTTGCAAGTGAAGTTGAGTTCGTTAAGGCGCAACGGTAGTAATAGTCTCTACACTGACCATCCTGTGTTTGATTAATCATAGATTCCACCGCTATAGTTACTTACATATAAGTCATGCAAGGTGAGGCTGTTGTTAAAGTTAAGAATGGCACGTAGTTAAGGTAGTCAAGTTCAAAAGCAAGACTCGAAAACTGGAAGCTCATGTTTCCGACTCTAAGGACCATAATCTCCGAAAAAAGCTACACAAACTGGAATATAAGAACTTGACGGGATCCCGTATTCTCTACGAGCTTTGGTCATATGCGCTAGAAGGAAGTGGTCGCGATGGTTATGAATGAGACTGTTCAGAAATGACAGAGGTCAAGAAGCAGCCGGGAATAGAGCGAGGGGTAGACGGCAAGGATTGTATTTCGAAACAAATGTCAGGCGAGACGACGTCAACCCAGGGGAATAAGTTCTTGGCGAATAAGCAAGAGAATACGACTTGCGAATGCGATATGCGAGGATGGAGTTGATGCGCGGTTGAGGTGCCTACCAAGTAAGGTTGACTGCATAAGGGGTAAGGGGCAGTGTTTCCGCAGTATGAATGAAGGATTTGGAGACAGTGGCAGCTATCTCGCAACTTCTTGCAATTCAATATTGCCTAGATTGGGGATAGAAGGTTGCTGTAATTAATTGATGTATAATACCTGAAGGTAGAAGAATTACGCGTACCTACCGACTTGTGTCTCTAGTACCTATATTACATAGAGGTCAGTTGATAGTGCGTGCAGAAATGACGAGGACCCATGATGAGTGTTACGTCATGGTAGGATTTAGGGGTTCAACCACTAAAAAGAACAGCTCCAGCTGTCAGTCATCAAGCCTGGGGCAGCCAATCCCGATCCCGCAGCCGCAACCGACGTGTCTGTCTGTGACTGCCACAGGTCGTGCCTTCCACTTCCAAAACAAGTATTGACAGCTTGGCTCATTCGTGGCTACGTCGTTCCTTCCAATTTACAGATTCAGATTCAAATTCCGATCCAGCCTAGCTCTGGTTTTATATCCGCTTCGTTTCCTTTTCCTTTCCTTTTCCATCTTAACCCCCCTCTAACTACATATCCACTTGCACCGTCGTTGACGAACTTGTTTGTTGGGGTAATTGTTGTCGTGTCTCGCATTCACTTGAGCTCTTAACTCTCTATTCTTCGATTGTCCCTTTCTTTCTCATTCGAGCGCGCCGAGTTACGTTGATAACCCTCCTCCCTTATCTTTCCCCCGACGTGGCCGATGAATCCTCAACATTGTTGATCGCGATAATACGACAACCGCCAACATGAGCTCTTCGATAGATGCTCTCCCCAACGGCAATGGCCATGCTGGCAACCATGATCACGTCCTCCGTCCACGTCCGCGCAAACCCAAACATTCACAAGTCTCTGAAGTTCTTCGCATGTCGACAGCAAGCGATGGCGAGGGACACCTCATGCCTGACAACGCCAGCACAGGGACAACCAGTGGTTTGACTAGGTATGCATCATCTCTTAGACCTGATAACCCTAGCTACGATTCACAAGCTCTAACAATATGCGCAGTGGTCGTTCCACGCCCGTTCCCGAGAATGCGCCTCCCTCCGTCAAGTCCCTCTCTACTGCCCGAAAGCAAGCTCGCGCCGAGCAACGCCGTCGCATCTTTCCTACCATTGAGTTTGCCTCTCGCGTCAGCCATTTCGACCCCAGTAGCGACTACCGAGACTTCCATGGCTTTTTCAACCTCTTCTGGATCGGTCTTGCTATTATGGGCATCACTTCAATGCTTCGTAATCTTAAAGATACTGGGTTTCCTCTGAGAGTACAAATATGGGGTCTCTTTACCATAAAGCTCTGGCATCTTGCCATTGCCGACTTTCTCATGGTAGCCACAACTGCAGTCAGTCTTCCTCTGAACCGCGCAGCCCGTGCTGCTAAGCCAGGTAGCTTTCTGGCTTGGAATCGTGGTGGCGCCGCTGTTCAGAGCGTTTACCAGATCGCTTGGCTCTCTCTTTGGATCCTTGTGCCCTTCCACTTCGAATGGCCATGGACTTCACAGGTGTTTCTTCTCCTGCATACCATGGTGCTCCTCATGAAGATGCACTCGTATGCATTCTACAATGGGCATTTGTCTGAGACAGAAAATCGCCTCCACGCACTCGATAACCCCTTTTCGCCTCACGATCGACGACCGGCCTACCAATATCCTACCACCGAACACACAGGAGCTGCTAGCAGCACACCTGGTGAATCTGCCAACAATAGCGGCAAGAAGCGGCGACGACAGCGTAACCAGCGAAAACGCCAGCAACCGAAGCGAACTGGCAGCGACAGCAATAAGAGCAATGATGAGGTGGACACCACCCAGCCAGCCAACAGCGCTTCCGCGAGCGCCAATAACAGTGCCGATGAAGTCGACGAGTTACGAGAAGACCTTGCCCGCGAGCTTACGAGCCCCATGGGCAACATTACGTACCCGAATAACCTCACCTGGTCCAATTACATGGACTACCTCCTCTGTCCGACGCTCTGTTACGAGCTTGAGTATCCCCGAACCTTGTCCATCAACTGGATCTCTCTCATTTCCAAGATCATCGCCACATTTGGCTGCATCTTTCTCTTGACCATCATTTCCGAGGACTTCATTCTTCCCGTCCTTGTTGATGCTTCCGAACGCCTCGATGCCGTCCCCGCTGTATCATCCTTGTCCGAAAAGTCTCTCATTCTAGCCGAGACTATCTCCTGGCTTCTGTTCCCTTTCATGCTTACGTTTCTTCTCGTCTTCCTCGTCATTTTCGAATACGTTCTTGGTGCATTTGCTGAGATCACCTGCTTCGCCGATCGGCATTTCTACTCTGACTGGTGGAACTCGACTGACTGGATGGAGTTCTCACGCGAGTGGAATGTTCCCGTCTATAGTTTCCTCCGACGCCATGTTTACAGCGCTTCTCGAGCCCGCATAGGTAGAGGCGCTGCGACTGCACTGACCTTTCTTATTTCTGCTGTTGGCCATGAGATTGTCATGGCCTGTATCACCAAGAAACTTCGTGGGTATGGTTTCATCTGTCAGATGCTTCAGTTGCCCATTGTCATGCTCCAGCGTACGAGATGGGTTCGCGGTAAGAAGACGCTGAACAACGTTTGTTTCTGGGCTTCCATGATTCTTGGTCTTAGCATGGTAAGCTTTAATTTTATTTGTTTTTGGAATATCACTAACAAATTCATAGATATGTGCTCTCTACGTTCTCGTGTAAATATAGTGCACTATTGTCATCTCAAGGCCGTAGTGCTTGGCTGCTTGACATAAATTTGCTGGCCACAAGAGTGTAGAATCTTGCCTCTCATTTTCTTTCGCTGTGAATACACAGCCCATCTATCTACATATACATACACTGGATTTTTTTTTAGAATTGGATGAGCAATGATTAAATTGAAGGAGTGAGGAATAGCTATGGACTGTTTATTGTCACTTAGCTCAAACATAGATATATACCCCCACCAGCAATATTGAACTTTCTTCTTGTTTCAAGTCCAAGGCGCACCATACACAGATAGTCATATAAAAACTGCAAAGGCGAGCTGGGAAAAACATTACTATGCCCAGGTAGTAACCGCAACTACTTGGCTACTCTGATCTCAGCTTATAGGTTGTGTCGGATTGACGTTCAACGTAGCGAAAGGTCATGGGTCAATACGTAAACATCATCACAGTCGGCAAACAAGCATCAAGTTGTTCTATACCATTTCCATTTCGCGTCTACTTCATCTCTCTCGTGATCATAGAGCTACCTAGAGTTACACCCCGTCCTCCTCTCAAAAGAACTAAGGGAATTATGGCAGAATAAACGGCTCAAATCCGATGAGTCCGCATACATCAAATAAAACCAGAAGACATAAAAAGACCTTGTTGCTCATAAAAACCGAAATCCTTCAACTCCGTTGACTTTTGTGGTATCCCGTTTAGCATGCATGGTCGTTTAGTCAACCTCCTCCATGGCACTGTCACCAGTGGCGGCAGCGGGGGCGTCGGTAGCCTCGGCGTCAGCAGGAGCAGCATCGTCCTCCTCGATGTTGAGGCCGAGCTGGACCAGCTTGTGGATGCGCTCGGCAAAGCCAGCAGGCTCGTCAATGGTGAAGCCAGAGACAAGGAGAGAGGTCTCGAAGAGGAGCTGGACAATGGACTTGACGGTGCGGTCGTTCTCGCCATCGGTCTCAACCTTCTTCTTCAGCTCCTGGACAATAGGAGACTTGGGAGAGATCTCAAAGGTCTTCTTGGAAGACATGTAGCTGGACATGGAGGTGTCACGGAGGGCCTGAGCCTTCATGATACGCTCCATGTTAGCGGACCAACCGAACTGGCCAGTTCGGATGGCGCAAGGGGAGAGACCAAGCTTGTGAGAGACAACGACCTTCTCGACCTTGTCGCCAAGGACGTTCTTGAGAGCCTTGGCGAGGCTCTCGTACTCCTTCTCCTCGGCCTCACGAGCCTTCTTCTCATCCTCAGTCTCCTCGAGCTCGAAGTCCTTGGTGATATCAACGAGCTTCTTGCCCTCGAATTCCTTGAGCTGAGTCATGGCGTACTCATCAATGGGGTCAACGAGGAAGAGAACCTCGAAGCCCTTCTCGCGGAGAGCGTCGAGGAAGGGCGACTTAGAGACGGCCTTGATCGACTCACCAGTGATGTAGTACATGTTGTTCTGGTGCTCGGGCATGCGAGTGACGTAGTCGGAGAGGGAGGTCAGCTCATCACCAGACTTGGTGGAGTTGAATCGGAGAAGCTTGGCCAGGATGGAGCGGTTCTGGGAGTCCTCGTGGATACCGAGCTTGAGGTTCTTGGAGAAGGCGCTGTAGAACTTGTCGAACTGCTCCTTGTCCTCAGCAATCTCCTGGAAGAGCTCAAGAGACTTCTTGACGATGTTCTTCTTGATGACCTTCATGATCTTGTTCTGCTGAAGGGTCTCACGAGACAGGTTGAGGGGAAGATCCTCAGAGTCGACAACACCCTTGACGAAGCCGAGCCACTCAGGGATGAGGTCAGTAGCATCATCGGTGATGAAAACACGACGGACGTAGAGCTTGATGTTGTTCTTGGTCTTCTTGGTCTCGAAGAGATCGAAGGGAGCTCGCTTGGGGACGAACAGGATGGCGCGGAACTCAAGCTGACCCTCAACGGAGAAGTGCTTGACGGCAAGGTGGTCCTCCCAGTCATTGGAGAGAGACTTGTAGAAGGAAGCATACTCCTCTTGGGAGATGTCCTGGGGGTTACGAGTCCAGATGGGCTTCTGCTTGTTGAGCTCCTCCTCCTCGATCTTGGTCTCCTTGATCTTCTTGGTCTTGGGCTTCTTCTCCTTGTCCTCCTCCTCATCATCGACCTCCTCAATCTTGGGCTTCTTGTCATCACCCTCCTCGGTGACCTCCTCGGCCTCAGCCTCCTCGTCAGGAACCTCCTTCTCGGTCTCCTTCTCGACGTGGAGGTAGATGGGGTAGGAGATGAACTCGGAGTGCTTCTTGATAACCTCCTTGATCTTGCTCTCGTTCAGGTACTCAGTCTGCTCATCCTTGAGGTGGAGGATGATGGCGGTACCACGGCCGAGCTGCTCGCCCTCAGTGTCCTCGGTGATGGAGAAAGTACCACCGGCGCTGGACTCCCAGACGTACTGCTCGTCATCGTTGTTCTTGGAGATGACACGGACCTGGTCGGCGACGAGGTAGGCAGAGTAGAAACCGACACCGAACTGACCAATCATGGAAACATCAGCGCCAGCAGTCAGGGCCTCCATGAACTGCTTGGTGCCGGATCGGGCAATGGTACCCAGGTTGTTGACAAGGTCCTGTAGAATGTTAGCTGCTGAAGTGGTGAAAGTAGAACAGTATAACTTACAGCCTTGGTCATACCAATACCGGTATCCCGGATGGTAAGAGTCTTGTTGGCCTTGTCGGGGATGATGTCGATGCGGAGGTCCTTGCCAGAGTCGAGCTGGCTAGGGTCCGAGAGGGCCTTGTATCGGATCTTGTCGAGGGCATCGGAAGCGTTGGAGACAAGCTCTCGGAGGAAGATCTCCTTGTTGGAGTAGACGGTGTTGATGATGAGAGAGAGAAGCTGAGAGATCTCAGCCTGGAACTCGAAAGTCTCAGACATTGTGGCGGGTATCAAAGGAAATCGTGACTGTGAGAGGAATGTTAGTGATTGAAATGGGATTTGGTTGAATTTATGTTTTCAATGTAGGTGTCGGTGAGTGTTGGTGATGGAAGCGGATGGAGGGGTAGAAGGCTCTAGAATTCGAGCTTCCCAACAACCAACATTGTGCAACGCAAGCGAAAATAGCAAATCAAACAGACAATTGCCCGATGTATTGGAGAGCTATTCCAAGCGTGTACAATTTGATTGATGCTGAGAATGTTCGAGGGCAAGGGGAAGTGAATGTCGAGCAGGCTGCGAATAAGGCTATTGTTTGGAGGGGTCCTGCGGGCAGCGCAACGTACCTTGAGATAATCGTTACAAAAAGGAAAAGGCGAAAGACAAGTTGGCTCGTCTAAAAAGTAGCTTGATCTCCTATGAGAGGGAGGAGAGAAATATGTAGAGGCGAGAGATGAAGAGAGATGTTTTGGAGAGAAAGGAAAAGAAGTTGAGGCAGAGGTAGGTACAAGAAAAATATGTAGGCTGGCGGGCGGCCCCTCCTTCCTTCCATCTGCTTCTCCCTCTAGCTAACCTGGAAGGCTAGGTGAAGGCTTCCATGAGATTCTACGGCCAAAAGCCCACTACAGCTGCTGCCCCCCGCCTTTTCCGCTGCCGAGGGGCGCTGGAGGATTGTGCTCACAGTGGAGGTCTCAGACAAAGCAATAAGCAAGTGGCAGGCAACCACAGCAACCAACCGCCCTCGCGCTACGGGTACGGCAAGTGGCCACCACCTGCCTTGTCTCCATTGTGCCTGCCCGCCGCCACTTACAGTTTTTGTAGTTTGCCTCTATCCCGCCCTCTATTTCACTAACAATCAAGCCGTACCTGGTACGTGTGCTTACTCCAAAAAATCACAAAGGGGCCAGGCGGCAAAAAACCATGTCTGTCCCGATTGATTGGCCAGACCGTGCTAGAGGCTTCCACGTTTCCCCCAACATCAGGGTGCATCGCCTCAGGGTGTTTTTTTCTTTTAACGTATTCAGGTACCACGAGTAGACTATCCGAGTCAAACAATGGTGATAGGGAAGAGATTTCACTGATCTACAACGATTCATACAAACTCAATTTTTTGAATGGCAAACATGCTAGATTTACAAACTAGGAGAACAGATCTCAAGTCTTGTCGTTACGTTGTCTTTACAGTCAGTTCGAGGTTTTGACCCCTCACTCAAGGCTGAGAAAAGACCCTTGTTCAACTTCCTAGGCTTTTCAAAGGCCCACCGCTTGCTTCCCCAGGACAATGACCCCTCGATAGATCGAATCTTCTAGCCATTCACCCCGGCCTGATGATGCTTGTGTCGCATATTTTCTGCTTGACAAGGACCACCATGAGGCCTGCCAAGCGCGCGGAGCTCAGTTGTAGCTGTGCTCAGCCGTTTGTAATTTGTAGAAACGGCCAATGGGATGCTGACATCAAAGGTAGCAAGGCTGGGCTCTTCAAACGTACGTGCAAGCTACAGATACGAGGCCAAATGTCAGGCGGGCCGGGCCAGTGGGGGACCGAAAATACAGAACTGACCTGCCAGATTACATGTGCTATAATTGATAGCAGTTAGACTATTTATTTCTTTGACTCGAGATAGCTTTGAGGATATTCTGTTGGAAAGGCCTAATCCGGGCTGGATGAGAGGTTAGCAGTTTAATAAACGTTGTAAAGAGTAATCGCAAGTTTACCATCATTGAGTTTACGCATTAAATGCCTTTAGCTCGGATGATGCAGCACCCTTGATAAACCAACATCCATAAAGGCATGTTTCTGGACAGCCTTTTTGACGTTCATGATATATCTTTATCTTTATGACCACTCTGGAAACGAGCTCATCCTGCAACTCCATACTCTCAACCCAGCCGTTAAATCCCATATTATACAGGTTATACTGTACACTCTAACCCGTCTTACGTCTCCAATACTCCTCCAACCTGTCTATACTTCCTATCCGCATACACAAGCCCAAACTCGTCTTCGCCCTCCTCATCCATCCTCACCATCTCCTCCACCTCACCCACGACAATGACATGATCCCTTACCCTTATAAGACCGTCCTCAGGGGCATCCCTCAGCACCCTACACCGCAGCGCAAACATGACGCCCTCCTCTCTTAATACCGGCGCATCTTCGCCCTCTTGGGTATATTCCAGCCCTTCAAACGCCTTGCCCCCAACGTTGCCCTTTGTAAAGTGACTCGCGACACTTGCGCCCCGCTCATCACCCGTGAGGACGTGCACGTTGAAGATTCCACTTGCTCGTATGGCATCTAACGTTCGACTGGGCGTTGCGATGTTGAATGTTACAAGAGGCGTGGGCGAGAGGGTGAGGGATGTAAAGGACGACATTGTCATGGCGCGCGGGCCGTCGTCGGGCTGGTTGGATGTGCATACGACGACGCTGTGAGGAAGAAGACGCATGACGGAGCGCAGTTGTTCAGGGAGAGGAGCTTGTTTGGTCGGATGGATTGTTGGAGGCTTGGCAGGGGATTTGTGCCATGCTGTAGTTGCGGATGTGTGGTTGCTTCTAGATAGGTCGTCTACGTCGTATTAGCTATGGAGTGTAGTCGGAGAATGAGAGATACTAACAATGTACAGGCCATTGCCATGAGTAAGGCCTTAATATCAACGCTGCAGACCTCCCACAGCCCTGACACATCCCCTTCCCCTTCCCTAACCCTTCAATACCCCGTAAAG
Organism: Fusarium buharicum; assembly: GCA_014822075.1. Taxonomy (NCBI): domain Eukaryota; kingdom Fungi; phylum Ascomycota; class Sordariomycetes; order Hypocreales; family Nectriaceae; genus Fusarium; species Fusarium buharicum. The sequence continues at coordinate 36,906 of JAATHB010000315.1, read as the reverse complement.
AGCTCAGTCCTCTGGTCCCGCCTCTCGCCATGGCAAGTGAAGTCGCAGCGCCATTGCGCAACGCTCGAGAGCTCTTCATTGCCCACCACAGCGCATTATCGAAGAATGCACCGAAAAGACCAATAATTGGTCCTTAAAATCGTCTGTCAAGACTTCGTAAACATAAAGTACTCACTTGTTTCGCAAGCTCAGAAGCCGAGCCAGTCTAAAAATGACGGACAACAATTGCATTTTCTTATCGATAAGCCTTAATAGCGTACCCGCATGCCGGGCCTCGCATCCTAAATTTTACCGATCAACTTCAAGTGTACGAAGTTAGAGCTTCAAACAACCACCAAACGGTCGTCAATCGCCTATTACCCTACCCCAGGGTCGTCAATTCGTCTTCGCCGGCCTCGCTCTAGCAGCGCTTCTCAATAAAATGGCCAAACTCTCCATATCACCCGCGACACTCTCGCCCGTCCGAACAACACTCCTCTCAACACCATCATGCTCACCAGCCCGCCTCTCCCTCGGTCAAATCCGTCACGCAACATTCATCCCCCGACCGCGCCGGCCCTACACATTTACACAGCTCGTCACCCTCTCTGACGGATCAGCATACACCATGCGTACCACATCACCACTGCCTATCTACCGCGCCGCAAAAGATACACGCAACACTTTACTTTGGCAGCCTTCTGAGAAGTCGCTCAAGAACGTCGAGCTCGATGAGGCCGGTAGACTGGCTGCCTTCCGAGAACGTTTCGGCCGTGCCTACGATGCTGGTACTGCTGAGGAAGGTGGCGAGGCAGAGGAGGCAGGGGATGGAAGTTATGCGGATCTTATCACTGGGTATGCATCTACGCAGGATGCGAATGCCATGAGGGATTCTGGACCAAAGAAGCAGCCCAAGAAGAGAAAGTAAACAATTTTGACCTGTCAAATAATGGAGGGACGACTATCACACACCATATCATTTCACCCAAAACCAATTTAGGGGGTATAAATGCGTCTTGTATAAATTCCTACTGGCAAGCACCGATAACTTAGAAGCACGAGGTGGTTCGGGGGCGGTTCATTATGTACAACAGTTTTAAAGCCCCGAAGCTTGTAAGATATAAAAACACGCGTCTCCGATTTTCGGAATTGGTCAATAGTCAAACATTCCCTATACTTGTGATTCTTCCTTCTTCTTCAGTTAGGAGCCTGCCTTGTCGCTAGCAGATAGCAGTGTTCGTACGCTTGAAACAGCTGCAACACTTTACTCTAATCCGAGTCTTCGTCTATCCTTGCTCGAGCACGGTCGACTGCGGTATCGCCTCCCTTTTGCTGTTGCTGTTGCTGGTATACTGGAGGCCTATAAAATACCGACTCATCGTCTTCAGCATCCAGCTGCATCAGGAACGTCTCCCACTTCTCAATAAGCTGTCGTTTGTCAGTTCTCATGTCTCTATTGCTAGATGTGCTTGTGACTTACCTCCTTCTGCGCCTCAACTGCACTCTCAAGGAATGTCTCAACTCCACTCTTGAAGTCTTCCACCTTTTCCCGTTCAAACCGGTCAAGCTCGCTTCTCATCAATCGGCCCATATCCTCAAAGAGAAGCCTAGCTTGGTGGACCTTGCGCTCTGCCTCACCAACCTCGGCGCCCATTTGGTTGAGTCTGTCTTGTTGACTCTTGCCTTGTCTCAAAAGCTTGTCTTGAGTGGCCTTCTTCTTTTGTAGCTCTGATTCAGCGGTATGCCATGAGTAGAACGCTTTTTGTCGCTGGCCAAACGCCTGCTTAACTGAACCAATTAGGCGAATGTACTCCTCAAGGATAATGCCAAAAGTCAGAACATCCTGCTGAGCCTGACGGTCGTAAACATCACGGATAGTGAGTTGGAGCTCAGAAAGAGCATCAAGGGGACCGGAGAGTGATGGAGAGAGCTCGACAGTGGAAAGCGCATGGAGGGAAGCCGAAAAGTCGCCGGCTGCCTCGGCCATCATCTTGCGCTGACCGACCATGGTCTCCATGGCCTTGAGAAGACCCTTGAGCTGGTTTTCGAGAGCGTCGAGATAGACCTTGCGATCATGGAACCAGTCGTCCTGCTCCACAAACTTGTTTCCGCCTCCAACATTGATACCTAAGGATCCAAGAACACCCTTGCTCTCGGTAGGAATGGGCTCCCTCCTCTCCTTGTGCTTGATGTCAACATTAAATGTTTCACTTTCCAAGAAGAGCTTCAGATCAGGATCGTGCTGCAGTGTTGGATGTATCGCGGTCTTGTTGAGCATCTTTTCCAGTGCGGCTCGTCGGCTCTCGACAAAGTTGCTGTCAAAGCGACCAACAGCCTGCTTGTCGGGAGGAGGTGGCACAACAATTCCAGGATTATTTCCGTGAAGAGTGGTATAGAGCCAGAGAAAATCGCGGTATCGGCGCTTGACTTCGAACTCGGACTGTTTGTATCCCTTAGAAGTGGTCTGTTTCCAGGTCAGTATTTAAGATGGTTCGGGGCACTGGGTCTTCTACCTTGGTTCGAACGGAGTATACGATGTGAGAGCTCGTCAGATCGCCAACCTTGTGAGGATCGCCAACGGTAATCTGGAACGTCGGCTTGGCGGCTTGCTCGATACTGACGCTGGGCTGGTTGCTGCTCCTTACAGCGCTTGGCTGAGCAGCCTCCACAGGAGGTGGTGCCCGAGGAACCTTTGGCCCATCATTCTCCTCATCGTCGATATGGTGAGGATCCGCAGGTCGTCGTTGCTGCTGCTGAGGTTGGGGCATGGTGGTACGAATCACCATCTGCTCCTTTTGCGGAGGCACCGGAGGAGCGTCCTGAGCAGAGCCATTGTCTTCGGGTGCTGCGCCCAGGGGGCCAAGGGGATCATCGACGGCTTCGAGACGAGTGGGTTGAGCGACCAGGCGACGAGGCCCCCTCGATGGACGAGGGGCTGATGAAGCGGATGGAACTGGGGTAGACGATTGCGAGGCCGAGGCTTCAGGCTGCGACGTCTGTTGAGATGCGGCCTGCGACGAATCGGCCCAAGGTGATTCTTCGACGTCCATGGCTAATGAATGCGACCACGAGATCTGGAGCTAAGCTGCCTTTATCGCAATTTGGTGATTGAGGTTGATTGAGTGTGTGAGGTGAAGGTTGGGAGCTCGGGGAGCATCCAAGCAGGCGGACGTCAGCGGAGACGGCCCCACTCTCCCCGTAAGGATATAGGTACGTATCATCTCACCTAACCTGCTGGCCGATTCCCTCTATTTCAATTCCAAGAGACTATTGTGAGATTTGTATAATTTAATTTATGATGATCACCTCAGTATCGTTCAAGGTTTGCATTGTTTTCTATAAAGTGCATAAAATAGGCTCTTCGGAAAAAGGGAGGTTGATATCAGCCATGACTGACTTGTTAAAAAACTACCTACCTGTACTCTCTAGACCCCAGCATCCTTAACTGAATTCTCTTCGTTGGATCCTTTATTGGTCCTCAGTCACTGCCCTTTCTCCCATTAATAATATATGCTGTGTCAAGTAGCCCCATTGCGCCTCTTCTAATCGTTTGCTAGCTTCATCATTGGCTAAGAACAAGCTGCCGCCGCCCTCAGACCCAAATCTATCCCAAACTGGTCGACAAACAGCTTCCTTCGATATCTCTCAAGCTCAACTGGGTTAGTTCCCTCTCGCTCCTAACGCTCGGGATCATAACAACCTCCCACAATTACTAGGTTCATCCGTGTAAACTTGACCTTCATCACTGGTGTCTTCTTAGTTGGGAATGCACTGATCTGGTCCGGAGTGATCATGACTTCCTTGCTTTTCTTCTTGTGAGTCCCAGTCGTGCCAGTTCCTCCGGTTTGCCCTGTAGTTCCAGCTGCGATGCGAGAAGATTCGCCAGCTGCGTTACCAGTGTTTGTACCATCTGCTCCCGTCGTCGCCGCATCATGTCCAGTCTGTTGCTGACTCGCCTTCTGTGGATCAGCAGGCAGCTCAACATCCCAAAGTCGAACTGTGCCGTCTTGACCACCAGACGCGAGCACGTTCGATTCGACACTGAAGCTGAGGGACCAGATGCCGCCTTTACCATGACCTCGTGATCGCTTGATGCGTGTTCCTTTAGCAAGATCCCAGAAGAGGATGTTACCCGCGCAATCGGCACTTGCTAGGATTTTGCCATTTGGCGCGCACTCCATTGCAGTGATGTACTCGCTGTGGCCTGTAAGTACACGCACGCAGGCGCCCGTCACCACAGACCACATGCGGATCGACTTGTCGGTCTCATCAGAAGCGGAAAAGACATAAAGGCCGTTCGGATGCCATGCAAGTGCCGAGATGGCCGTATCGTGTCCAACCAACAGTCGTTGGGGTGAGGCGTGATCTTGCATCCAGACTCGAACGGCCTTGTCGTACCCGCCGCTGATAAAATAGTGTCCATGAGGACCCCAAAGAGTTCTGAATGCAGCGCCATCATGAGACTTGTAAAGGCACAAACAACTCCAAGACTCTAGTGACCACAGACGGATCTGTCCATCTGCGGATGCTGATAGTAGCAATTTCGGCCTTGTATCCATAGCCGGATTTGACCTTCCTTCGTCACCAAATAGCTTTTGCGGGGGGCCAGTGACGGCATCGGAGAAGGAGACGTCGTAAACAGGACCGGAATGTCCAATCAATTTGCGGCTGTTAAACTTGGCGTCCTTCTCGTGGGCATTCATTGTAGGAAGAGCCTTGCCGTCCAGTGACCATACTCGAATGTACGACTCAGTCGTACCAGCGGCCACCAGCTGTCCATCGTTGGAAAAGTCCATACAGGTAACGCTACATCTTGTTAGAACCAATCAGTCGCTGGTAGCATATGGTTAACTTACCTTCCAAGAGTATTGTGGAACGTGAATATGCATGCGCTTATAGGTACGCCCACGCCTCCTGTTGCGCTGTCAATCTTGAATCGGTCGCGATTCTCTCGTAGCTTTTGCATCTCCAGCATGATATCTCTTGGTCTAGATGGCGGTAATGGTAGCTCGGCCCTGCTAGGTGTATCTGCACTCTCCTCGCGCTTAATCTTCTGGTCGAATTCATCCAATAATGAAGATGTGCCCGCGGCTGGTGGGTTTCGCCGCTCTTCATCTTCGAGCTCCGCACGCACATCATCGCGAAGGTCTGCATCCATGGGAAGAGGGCCAAGCTTCAAAGGAGCAGTTGGGTCAAGAACATCCTTGTTCGAAAGTCCGATGTTGACGCCTGGGATACCTTCATTGGTATCTACAGTCTCCAACTCCAGGTTCCTCGATCTTCGGTAGACAGCCTCAAAACTGAAGGGTGTAATGGGTCCACGAGCTGTAGAATCGATTTGACAGTAAGTTGCCAGAAGTTGTCTGATCACCGAGCCGCCTTGGTCGGATTCGCGCTCAAGAAAGTTAAAAAGGTCTCCACTGGCATGTTGGTTTAGAGGAATCCGATACTTGTTCTCCTTATAGAGCTTTGTCATAGGATTTTCGCCGATATGCTGGGGTAGAGTGATAGTCCCGAGCGTCTTCAAGTCGTCTGCATGGACTGGCTGAAAATTAGGACCAATGTCTCTAAGAAAAGTTTTGGCATCCTCTGTGTAGGCATTGCTGACGAGCTCTAGGAAAGAGTAGACAAAGACGGGCCAGAGCAGTTTGGACAATTCGAACTGGAATCTTTAGTAAAGCGCAGCTTAAGGCTGGCGTTGGCTTACCTTGTAAATGTCCAAATTATTCTCTACCCACTCGCGGAGGAGGCTGAAGGCTCTTTGATACTTCTTGGGGCCGAGGTTGGCGAGTTGATAGATAGGTTTGCCGTCAGGCCCCAAATGTTTAGATTCTTGACGGAATACCTCTTCGGTTCGATTAAAGCCGCGCTTAAGTAGATAGTCTGTAACCTATACATGATTATCAGTCAAGCTCTGGCCCGATTTGCGATACATGGTTTCAATCAACAGGTGCGTGTTGAGCGTGGGATGTCCAAAGAAACGATCATGCACCTTTATGATCAACTCGGGGTTATGCAGTGGATTAGGTGGATTCATGGTGAAAGGCAATATGTTTGATGTTGCAGTGAGAGTGAGGCAGCAGCCTCAACGTTCAACTCGACGCGTTGGATCAGAGGGAGTTAATGAGAAGAAACAACAATCGCGGTGGATTATAACAAGCGCCCAAACAAGTTGATTTTGAACTATGATATGTGTCATATGATAGTTGCTGACTTATGCTGTAAATGTATCATTGTGTATCTGGCAAGCGGTGATGGGTCCGTGATCGCGGTGTAGGATCATGCAACAAAGAAAACAGTTGCAGAGCAGCGCAAAGGAACGAGAAGAAGATAGCAATCACCTACAATCTGATTCAGGTTTTGGTTAGACATAGGCCCTCCAGTGGTGCCACTCTGTCCAGTCGTCGTGGTTGCTGGAGCTGGAGGTGTAGCTCCTGTACCTTGATATGCGCCTGGCGCTGGGGCGCCGGGAGTTTGAGCTGGCCCAGACATGATGATGATGTCGAAAGATGACGAGAAGGGTCAGAGATGCGAAAGTGTTTAAGCGCGCCTATGCACGGCGCATACTCGAAGAGGAAGGATCGCTCAGCGACAGCTCATATCACTTGCAAGGCAGGGCTCTTCGTAGGGGCGTCAACCTGGGGGTTCAAGAAAGGGTGAGGTGGAGAGTTGAGGCCGAGGAGTTCGGTCTTTGGAACTTGAGCAGTCAAAGTTGGGCTATATTTAAAAAGAGATGATGAAATGAGCCAAAAACTGAACTCAAATAGAGGAGTTGATGACACACCTTGGGTTTGAGGTGATGCTTAGGTTAAGATGCACAGGTTGAAGCGCGCCGAAGCTTGCGACCGCGATGGGCCGTTAGCCGGAGATTAAGCGGCACGACGTCTTATTGAGGTTTACGGGACAATACGAACGCAGAAAAGGCTTGCCTTTCAAGATTCAGATGAACAATTGATTATATCCTATCTCTCTTATTTGCCCTATTTCTCCTACTGCTATTGCGCAGCGCAGTCGATTGTTTTATCGTTGAAACGATTGACTGAGGATATACGTTGATTTCAACTGAAGGATCGACCTTCAGGCACCTCAGGCTCTAGGCTGTGGTACGTACCTTCCCCTACCAACCTGACTTCCATCCATGTTCTCGTGGAACCTCGCGATCGTAAAGCACATTCAGCATATTCCCCAACAGTCAAATCAATAAACTTCTTCTTCACGACTTCGCGGCACAATTTCTGGATTCCTTATCACCGAAATACTTGATTATACGAGCATTAATTCGAGCAAAAGCTTCACATTTTGGACCCTTTGTTTACCAAATACGCATCGAGACCTATCTACAGTTAAACTCCATCAGACAACATACACCGGTGTTTAACTTGGCCTCAAGTAAAGATGGCTTCACCAAATGACGTTGCTATGGGAAGTGCCGAAGAATCGCGCGCTTACGAGCCCTTCACCGTTGAAGAAAATATCAGACAGCTCAACGCTATTGACCAACAAATCGTCCAACTCATGAAGCACACTGCCACAGCACTCAACACGCTCACAATACCCTCTTCTTCAGATGCCAACCAAAACCCAGATCCCTCAGCAGAACCCGCCAGGTCTTCATTAAATCCTCCCGCACAGAAGGAAGACTTTCGCTCTACAACAAATTCGTTTCTCACCACGTTGCACACCATCGACGTTAAGATGAAGCGTCAAATTTTTGCTCTCGAAGAGGCTGGTATCGTCAACCTTGCTGCACCTCAACGTCAGGAGTCTAATGGACCTCCCTTGGCATCGCAGAAGCCCAATGGAGTGGGTGCTGTGGGCAACATCGGTGCAGGCTGGCTGAACAGTCGGGGTACGAGAGTGGAGAGAGATATGGAGGCGGAGCTTTGGAGCAAGGCCAAGGACATTTTGCAGAAGGAGGGATACAAGACCGAGCTGCCTTGAGGATGCGGCCGCGATTGTTGGCGTTAGCAGGGTGATGGAAGAAAAGCATAAGCCTTGGGACAATAGGTATTATCTGATCATGCGATGACGACTGCATTGGAGGCCAGAGAAGAATGATGGAACTGTTTGACAGGTACAATTTTATCTAGGGTAGACTGCACTTTGGATGTCTCTATGGTTAATTATCTCCTACTTACCCTGAACATGCTCTGCATAAGATGTGGCGACAAGGTTTCGTAGATATAGCATGGCATGGCAACAGCTGGATTCACGATATATGTTGTTAGAGCGATGTGGTTTTGAAGCAATGTTCAGGGCTAGAAAAGTGGTCATGATCCTTAATGAATTTCAGAATCCTCAAAGAGCTTCAACACTACGGTGAGACTCTTACAGTCGTGTATACAGGTGGTCCAGTCTATAGGTAGGAGAATTAGATACAACACATTCTATTAAAAAATTTATACGACATATCAGTAGGAAAACTGTCTTGGCCTTCTCAACCAATTGACTAGTATGTCTCTTGGCAAGCGTTTGGAGGAATGACTGCGTATTGATGTGAAGCTTGGCAGAAATAGGTATGGAAATGTAGCAGATACTCAGAGCGGCGGTGAATCTGATCAATACCTAATAAAGCCAGCCCCTAGAACATGGAATTCTCGAATTCAGGTCTTGAGCTGTCCTATAGGGATAAAACAACAACAATAACACTAGGCGGATCTCTATACCCTCTGATATCATAAAAGCCTCAAGATATATATGTCTTTTGTTCTTTGGTCTGGCATAAGATATAACAAGCTATCACTTAAGGATAACACGCGAATATAACGATTAGGATCCCTATAGATTGGTTTCATTTTCACTGATAAACATCTTGTACTATTCTACTTAATCTTTCTTTTTATCACCCGCTAGGCTGTCAACGCTTTGTGGAGCGGACAGGAAAGCTCCGGCATCCCCTGGGTCCAACAGGTTTTTAGCGAGAATGGAGCATCCGTGCGACCATTCCAAGCTGCAAACGGCCAATCATGGCTGCTCTCAGTGTAATGCCATGTCTGCCGAAGGCTCCGGAATGACGCCCTCAACTACTGTTGACGAGCCCCCCGGGAGGTTGGCGGCTTCATGTTTTATGGAGGTGTGGGCGGAAAGGCCTACGCTACGCTACGGGCTTCGGGCTTTTACTTGAAGCGACACAAGAGACAATCATTTTAACTTCCCCTTGGACAACCGCACTTTCTGGCTCATTTTGTTCTGTTCTTCTTGGTCTCCCTAGAGGAGTTTCATTCAACAAAGACAATCATTCACTTGCTCTGTCTCAAAGTCCACATATTCGCTCGCTTATCGAGCCGATCCATCCTTTAGCCATTGTTTACGACCGAGCCATCAGACGCCGCCAGCCACTACGTATCAGAGAGAGATCGATAATCGTGACGATCCCCCACCGACGGTTGCTACGACGGAAAGGACGGAATCAACATCATTGCATTGTTTAAATTTTCGTCAAGATATCGCGACATTCAGAAAGTCAATTCCAGTCCGACGCGACCATGATGGAGGGTTATAGATCCAAGGCCATTGCGGCGCCTTTACAACTACAGGTTGCGACAATTGCGCTTCTTGCTTCAGTCGCCCGAGCCCACGAACACGATACAAGCGAAATTCCAGAGGGAGAAACAGTTTCTTTAGAACCGCTGGTGTGTTTCTACGAGCCAAACGGTTCGAATAGCGTCTGACCAATCGCAGGATACGGTACTATGGATTCACATCTTCATCCAGATGCTAGCTTATGGAGTCATCTTCCCAGTTGGCATGGTTTTGGGTGTAAGTACCTGCGCGGCAATGGGTTTGGGTGCAACATTGACGTGTATGTAGATGACCAAAAATCGATGGCATGTCCCGACACAGGCTGCTGGCACGATCCTCGCTATCCTAGGCTTCTTCCTGGGCCATGCGCACAAGGGCCGCCAGTTCATTCCGAATCACGTCCACGGCAAGTTTGCGCATATTCTTCAGCTGCTCCTCGCAGCGCAGGTTATTCTCGGGCTCTATCTCAAGGGTCACTGGGAGAAGGGAATCAATGGCAAGATCCGAAAGTTTATCCGTCCGTGTCATTCTTTCATCGGCAAGCTCATGCCGGTGTTGTCGTGGACGCAGATGATCTTTGGCGGCATTACAGCCCTTGGCTTTTGCCAGGGAGATCACACTGGCCAATGTGCGGCGCACTTCATCATGGGTAGCGCTTTTATCGCGTACGGAATCGTTCTTACCATCATTCTTCTCGTTGGCCAGCTCTGGATCCGAAACAGAGGCCGTTCTCAGGAGTTCTACGACAGCGTTGCCATTGCCACCTGGGGTTGTGTCAACACATTTACCGAGCATCACTGGGGAACCGATTGGGTTAAGAACGACTGGCAACATACGACCATGGGTATTATATGGTGGTGCGCCGGCTTGGCTGGTATCTGGCTGAGCAAGGACCGTGACGGAAATCCTAAGCGCAACTTCATCCCCGGATTTGTTATTGGCATTACTGGCTGGGCCATGTCTGCTCATCCGCAGCACGAGATGGTCAGCGCTGCAACGCATACTATGTTTGGATATGCTCTTATGGGAGTTGGCGTCACTCGAATCATCGAGATCGCTTTTGTCCTTAAGGATAAGCAATCCATTTCAGAAGACGGCCGATCTGCCAACAGCTTTCAGTTTATCCCCGTTTTTGTAAGTCAACAAAGTCATTCACTTCTACATGCTTACATATCTAACTCGCACAGCTCATGTATGCTGCCGGCTTCCTTTTCATGAGTGCCACAGAGGAGCAAACATCCCTCGTCGCAGGCTCCGCAATGGATCATATCTCATACATTCTTATCCTCTTCTCGCTCGCCTCCCTAATGTTTCTCTTCGTCAACATGCTTATCGGCCTCTGGGATCGTCTTGCTCATCCTTCACTGAACACGAAGGAATTCGACACCAGCCACCACGCCAACGGTCGAGTTGTGGAAGATGGCCAGTTACGAGATGCTGAGGAATTCGAGCTGGACGGTTTGATGAGCGACGATGAAGACGATCCGAGTCAGCGAATGCTCGGCCCCAACAGCGAGGATAGCGCAAGCACTGTGGGTAGAAACCAGCAAACCCGTGCTGCTTGAGGCAGCTTAAAGAGTCTGTAAAGGTAGTTAACTTGGGTCCAAGTTGGTGTGAGTTATACACAAAGAGTGTAAAAGTCTGCTTGAACGCCATTCGATGGCATGTATATGATGGGACGAATTACTTTAGGACACTCTCAAGATATGGAGAAATGGCATGCTTTCATAGATGTACTAGACACATATTATTTGGCGCATAATTGATGGGATTTGAACTTGTAACAACGTTAGATGTGTTTATTATTTGGCTCAGTTGAGGCCTGTTAGCTTGAGATGAACAGCATGCCTCATTGAGCATGTATTTTAACATGCTCTTACTAGGAATGAATAGTAAATCACAGTATCAGGTCGGGCCCCCGCTAGCCGATGGAGGGTGTTCTGGAACATGCAGAATTGGAGATCTGCATGGCGGGGCACACCCACCTTAGCGCAACAGCTCACCGAGTCACCGAGCACTCACCGAGATTTTTAACTCCGACGTAAAAAAAATATCGAAATTCTTGTCGCAAATTCTCCCATCGCCACAACCTCAACTCATACTCCACCAAACCGTCACAATGCCGTCCGTGAGCAACCCCAACGGCCCGTCCAAGAACCGTCTTGCGGCGCGCGCCTCAAAGGCCCGCAAGGAGCGTCGCAAGCGCTCCGAGATGCCCAAGGACAAGGTCGCAAAGGCCGACACCACACGAGGCGCGCGCAAGGGTCTGTTGCCCACAAGCGGACCCAGGGCAAAGATGAGCGCCAAGAAGGCGCGCAAGATGGAGAAGAAGATGGGATATGCGATCAAGAGGAAGATGGAGGCTGATGGAGAGGAGGAGATGAAGGGTGAGTTTTGAGGATGGATGGGGGCTATGACTGGAAGAAATGCTGACATGGATAGATGCGCCAGAGGTTCAGGAGGAGAAGAAAACGGAGGAGGTTGAGATGGGTGATATTCAGTGAATTGCGGCGGCGAAGGAAAGACGAAACGAACGGACGATGGAATAACCAGCGAAACTCGACATGAGAAGTCATTGCGACAGCGACACGGCCCTTGAACATCACCAAGCAATTTACGGCGAAAAGGGACGTCGTATTAATTCATTTGCGCATTGTCAAGGGCCCAAAGGAGACTGGCATATGGTTACAGACCATAAAGGATTTTATTCTCGAGGCTCCATTCCGCAATACGACACAATCGGACAGATGCATCTCAATGCAAACCATTTTAGACCTCTCAAAGAGTAATGAATATGATGATTCTATCTCGACTTTGTTCCATATGAATCCCAATCTGTCCAATCCCAAATGTTCCGTTGTTAACCGAAGGTCTGGGCCCCATTGTGAACAGGGCTGGGCGGTCCTACACCAGTCAGTGATGCCTTTTCTTATCATGTGTCAGGTTTGCTCACCGGAGGAAACGCCTTCAATCCAGGTCTGGACTCTCTCCATGGGGGCTGGTTCGGGCTGGTACGGTTCGATGGTTGTCTAGCTAGAGTGGGTGGGTGTAGGAGATGCTACTTCTTCGGGAATGGGAGGCGGCTCGACGACATGGGAACACTCATCTTTGCCGCAGGTACAAGTGACGATGTTGAGAAGTGCGAGGCAGAAGCCAGCGGGGCAACCGAACATGCTGGGCGGTAGAGGATAGGGGTTGCGATTAAAGTAAGATGATGCTCTTAGGAACAGGTAAAGAGTGCTTCGAAGGAGAATGTGAGGGCATCGTGAAATTGAGAATGAGAATCAGTTGCGATATATTTAATAGAGCGAGGCTATCAGAGGAGGTATGTGCTGTTTGTTTTGGGGGGCGTTGATGAATACTATTGAGTGTCGATTGAAGTTGTATTGTTATATCTTTTGCGTTTGGCGACAAGAATCAATAGCCCCTCTTTGACATTACCGGGCTACCTTTTGGATTGATGGTTTTTGCTTGATCTTATCGAATAACGTGGTGGTTGACTATGCTCAATATGTTCAAACAGTCAAGGGGAAAATCGATTACCTAGTTGAAACGATTAGTATTATCCTGTCCTGACTTCAAATTATCTTCTCCTCATCCCGTATTGCCTTTTATTAACTATGCTGTCTTGTAATATCCTTTGGTATTTTATATAATCGTATCCGAATATTTCGATCACCTGGCCGTTCCATGGTCAAGCACACGGACAAACACTCGTCACAAGACCGCTTTGTTGTGCTCAATAGATTGAAATGATATGGTAAAGCTCTGGTGGAATGTCTCTTGGAATATGTTATGCTTGATAGGCTACTAGTCACGCCATTTCGATGAGTGCTTATCTGAGCGAGCCTAACCCACACCTCTCTTTGAAACTTCTCCTTATCATCATCCCCCCACTCCAACTGTATTCTGAAGGGGTTTCAAGACTTCTATCTAACTTTTATCTTTCTTTTCATCGTCCTTCTCTTCATATATTTCCAACATGAGCAGTAGCAAGCGACCTGCCGACGACATGTCGGGTGCTGATGACACCGACATGATGGGTCTCCCAAACCTCCGCCGCCGCGTTGAAGATCTTATCACACAAGATGACCCTACTGAAAACACTGGTGCTCTCAGCGATACCCCCTCGTCCCAGACTATGAGTATGTACTGACCTTTCTCTTTGGTCCTGGCCCTCCTAACGGAGTGATAGGTGACAGCGAAATCACCACCAAGGTCAATGAGTTCCGTGAACTCCGCCTCAACAGCGTGCCTCTCAATCTTATGACGGCCGAGTTCAAAAACTACCTCTTCTACAAATCAAACGAACGTCTGGAGCAGGCCAAGGAAGAAGGTGCAAGCCTTGCGCATATCACTGTTGGCGATGACTGTCTCCCTACTTGGTCTGGTCGTACATGGGATCCTACGCGAGAATCTCTTCATGATGTCATTCAGGCTCATCTTGTCAGTCGAAATGTGGCCCAGCGAGCTGGAAAGTTGGTGCGTGAGGACATTATCTGGAAGGCTAATCGGAAGTTGGATGAGGCGAGAGCTCTGGGCCTTGCGTTGGTGAATATTCAGATTGGCAAGAGTCTATTGCCAGTTTAGGGAGCTGCAGCAGATGAAGCAATCGAGATTTTATTTGCAGAGGAAGATGAGCCGATGGACGAGGATCAACCCATGAGCAACCAAGAGAGCAGTGTCGCCTATGCTGAAGATGACGAGATGGGGGACATACTCGAACAAGCTGCAGGTATTGACTCCTCTGACGCTTCTATCACTATGGATGCAGCTTCAGTCGACAGTTCCAACTCCGACTCCGACACCGATTCTGACACCGACATGGACGATGAAGAGGATGGATTTGATGATGAGTTCACAGGCAACAATATTTTCGACGACCAGGCATACTACTCCGACCCCAATGACGACGGACAAAACATCTTCCACGACGCCCAAGTCGTGGGTGTGGCCTCTTACGACTCCGTTGTTGATCTCGAGGTCTATCTCGTTGAGGACGATGACGAAGTTGCGGACCTGCCGGAGATGGAGCTCGCTATTGATCGGGAGATGTTTGAGAGTTTGTTCGGATCTGATGAGGCGATTGATGTTGAGATTGAGGGACGTCAGCTTTGTTGCACTGGAGAGCTTTTTGAGGTGGGCAGAGAATATGATTTGATTCAAGAACAGGAGGTTGAGGCTGGCGTCGAGGCCTTCGCTGAGGATCATTCTTTGGTCGGATCTTTTGAAGATACCGGTGATTCAGGGACTGCTCAGGGAGAAGTTGCTGCTGATGCAGAGCTCGAAGATCAGAGGGCTGGTTCTCTTGACACTTACAACAGCGCTACCAGAGCGCAGGTCCTCCTGGACAAGGCTGCTCATGACATTTTTCAGGAGACAGAGGATGGTTTTACTTGGTAACAGAGTAATTTACAAAGAAGGTTTCGTGATCTCATTATATCATGTATCTGAACTCTTACACAACCATCACAACATGTAATGTCTTGTCCACCACCCTCATTCCATCCTTACAGCAATAAGCCATCTTAAACACAATTGACGTCCTCGAAGCATACTCTCCAAGCCTCACTATCACTCACAACACTTCCTCATTCTCATCCATAGGAAAAACAGGGCGAAACGACGCTCGCACAAACCGAGAGAGAGACTCGATACGCGATGGCTAGACAACAGGTGTCTGAGGAACAGTCTGGGAAACCTGTAGAGTCTGAGGTCTAAGCAGTTCGCGCATCTGCTCCTCAAGCTTTGCAACTCTCTCCTCCATTTCCTTGCTCTGCTTCTCCAACTCAGTCTGTCTCTTCTCCATCTCCACCTTGGTAGTAGAGGTGCGTCGCTTGACTGTCGCAGGCGTAGAAGTCGGGGTTGGGGCAGAGGATGGAAGGGACTTTCGAGACATCGGCCTGAAGACGAAGTTTCGACCGGCAGAAAGGCTACCGGGGCTGGCGTGGATTGTCGAGCCTGATACTTCCATAGGCGTGAGGAGGGGGTTCAGCGTGGTGCGCTTGGGGGTGGTGAAAAGGCCCATGGTAGGTTGGGATGGAGTCACCGTGGTCTCACCAGCCGTGACGTGCATCTTGCAGCGACCGTGCTGTCTTCCAAAGCCAGCATGTTGAAAGACTTTGCCAAAGCTCTTGCAGCTTATCTTTACACAACTCCAGACTCCCCCCTCGGAGACCGCCATACCTTCCATGTCCTCGAACGACTCATCACCAGAAGAGCTCACTTCCTCGACAGCCATGAGGTGGGCATTAGCGTTGGCGTGGCCCTTGGCGTTGCCAGCGTTTCTCATGATCTTGCCAAACATTTTGCAACCGGGCTTGACGCACTTCCATAGAGTCTCATCCTCGGTGACATCCATACCAGGCATGTCACTCTTCTTCCAGATTTCCTCACCCGAGTCCTCTGTAGATACTAGATCGCCTTCAGCCAAGGCATGACCAAACGATCTGGCGTGCTGCTTCATGTGGCAGTAGTTGTCAAAATCTGTTCCAAACTTGGGACACTTGTCGTTGATACATGTGCCCTTTCGACCACCTGCGTAAAGCTGGATGCCGGGCAACTTGTACCTGTCATGGCTGTACTCCAGATTCTCAACGTCAAACTTGACCGACCATCCATCACGATGGCGGTCCTCGGATAGGTGATTGTAGAAGCTTTTTGAAGTCTTGAAGATCTGACCAAACATGGGACAGCAGGGAGAGGTGCAGCGCAGAGACCGGAACGCTTCCTGCTCGGCTTCGATGGCGGGCCCGGAAGATATGTTGGAGATTAGGATCCTGTTCAGGTTCGCAGCGAGTTGGTGGGAGCCCGTGTCTGCGTGGCGAATGTACTCGCTCTTGCATTTGTAGTCGGTACCAAAGTGTGGACAGCAGGGCTCGTTACAGATATCGAGATCGAACTCATCGGGTAAAAGAGATGGTCCAAAGATATCGTCCTCGGTGCTCAGACGTTCAGGGCTGACGGAGGGTGTAAAGGGCGAGTCTTCGGGATCAAGGTCGTCTTCATCACTCTTCTCAGCAAAATGTCCAGTTGACTCTTGGACATGGTTGGCATAATGTTCATAGGTCGAAAACACCTGGCCCATCATATCGCACTCTTCATCGCGGCATAGCCACTTAATTCTGTGCCGACTTCCACGCTCATGGCGTTCGAGCGCCGAAGCAGAAGCAAACTTGCTGCCGCATTCTCCACAGGCGTATGTATCCTGATGCCAACGGTATTCATGCTTCTAGCATTCTTCAGCGTTGGCGAAGATAAACCCGTCGCAGTTGACGTAGGGACAGGTGAGAGTGTTGTTCTCAGCGTCGTTCGGGCAATCCGTCGCATAGTATCCCTCAGGTGGCTGGAGGGGTTCTTCATCGACCAGCATGGGCTCGAGAGAGGAATGCTCGAGTAGCACAGGAGATTCCAGCTCAATAGACTTGGAAGAATCCTCCATCGTGATGAGAGACTGCGTTCCGGTGAGTTCATGACAAAAAAAGGGGGCGACCAGATGACAAATCATACTTTACGACGACGGCAGCGGTAGAACGCGATAATTTACTCTAGTCTGAGCCCGAGAGAAAAAGAAATTCGGGTTGTTTACTATGAGTGAGAAGCAGAAAGTATCTGCGGTGATGTTGATTCACGATGCCCGCTTTGGTGTTGAGGCGGTGCTCAAATGAGGGGTTGAAGAATGAATAGGGGCAGAGTAGAGTCGAGCAAACAGGTATCAACACAAAAAGGAGACTCAAATTTATGTTTGCATGGCCAGCGGTTCGTCCTAGAGGCTGAGTCGAGTGTTGATCTGGCTGCGAGGTGCGCCGTTGCCGGGTGACGAGAGCGCTGCCACTGCTATGGACCAAGACGGTTACCAGTTCAACCGAAACCTGCATAGAAGATATGGCAGTCTAAGCAGTTATTCAGTTACTATAAACGAGAGAAACTCATTCAGCTGGCTGGCATAATGATGTGGTTAAGCCCTGGATGTCATGGCCTAGGGCGATGTCACATATAATATGGATGAAATAAGACACCGGATCGCACTTGAGTACTCAAAATATGCAAAAGAAACTACTAAAAAACGTAAAAGAAAAAACTGGCCAATTCACTTGCACTTCAACACTTGGTTAACCTCCATGTTTCCTTTTTACATGCCGAGTCAGATGATCACGTCTTGCGAAACTCCTACCACAATGCTCGCACTTGGGCTTGGGTTTGTCAAGACCCATCTCGGCGGCCTCGACCGGATGCTTGGCCATGTAATGCCTCTCCAAGTCGCGCCTCCATTGGTGTCCCTTTTCGCAGATGTGACATCGCTCAGGCTTGTCTACTTTCCGTTGTCTTCGCCTGTAAGATGCGTCAGTACGTGTTGGGTATTCCGATGTTCAAGATGATGTACTTTATATCACACGGCCGCGTGCCGGGTTCCATCTTGCTTCTCCGTTTTTGGATGTTCTTGGTGCTCGGTGGCTGTTCTGTAGTAGGCTCTGGTAACATGCCAGGCATTTGTGAGGATAATGGCCCCTTTGGGCTTTGAGTTGTTGATGTTGGCGGGGTAGTGTAGGCTGTAGAGTAATCAGATAGTTCAGCCGAGTGGCTCGAGGTGTTGTTAAATGTGGTTGTAGAGGAATCTGTTGGTGTAGGCATCACCACGTAGTCCCAGTTCATAGACAAGTTATCGGTATATGTGTCTCCAAGAGCAAGGGGTTGGTTGAGATTGTAAAAGTTGAAGTCGATTGGGTAAGTTAATGAGTTAAATAAGCTGGCGTCGATTGCGTGCGCATCAGTACCCAGATGTACGTCAGCAAGTACTGCATCATTCGCATCATGTAAAGGGTCAAGAGACAAATCGTTCCATATATCACTTGTCCAGTCAACGTCAAAGTTGAATGTCTCGTCCACCAAGGACAAATCGTCGTTCTGTGTCCGACCTTCCATCATGAGTCGGGTTACTTTGGACGTGCCACCAGTGGCATCGCCCATAAGGCTTGATATTTGTTGATTAAGTGGTATGAAGGCTTTGTTGGATTGGTGTTGCCATCCGTGTCTTGGGGATTCGCAACAGGACACCTTTTAACGACGTTATCCGGGTCCCTCATTCTGGCTGAATGATGGTGAGCTTTTGTCGGGTTGACATATCAGAGAAGCATCAACTTACCTAAAAGTACACAAAAAGAAAAGAGAAAAGGATTCATGGCTGCGCAGTTTCGTTCGTTGCCGTACACCTGTCATTTGTTCGTAGCTTGGTGACCTACATGTCTGGTTGTCTTCTGCAGTGGACAAACAGACATGGAGGTCAACGCAAGTTTGTAGAGTGACATAAGGTGACAGCCTAAACGTACATCGGTCAGAAACCCCCAAACATCAATGGATAAAGACAAAGTAGACTTACGTTCGCCTCGTGTGCGCAAGCCTCTTCTCAAGCTCACCGCGCGTGANNTCACGCGCGGTGAGCTTGAGACAAACCAAAAAAGAATAGTTTATTCCCAGAGGGAGTATAAAGGCGCCAGCACCACTAGGGACATCCCGATCTGCTCGGCAGTCTTTGCAGTTGTCGACTGCTGCAAAGACTGGCGTCCAGATCGGGATGTCCCTGGTGGTGCTAACAAACCGGTTCAATAAGTGGTAGGTCTCAGAAGTTTAAGAGTACATTGATGAATATAAAAGGAAGAAAGGAAATGGGGAGTTGATGGGTTACACTCTGTATTTATATGATAAATCACGGCTGAAGACTTGGGCTGCTCCTATTGGTAGGTTTGGAGGCCGATGCAATTGCATGAGGGGAAACGTCATAAGATGGTCGGCCTCCCAGACTCACTCTCAATTCTAGAAGCTACCAACTCGAATGTTTCCTACAAGTCTTGATAGTTTGTATGTAATAGCGTGTGGTTGGTAGTCGGAGCAGTTGTCGTGTCCTTCAGGAGCTGCTTCATGTGGTTCCTAAGAATGGAGATCAAGAGACAAAAGATCAATTGTGAGCCTTCAAACGCAGCAAGTTGTCACCATTGAACTTGAGAGAAGTAATAAATGTTTTAGTTTTATATATTCATTGCAAAATACTTGCTTCTTGCCAATTGCACCACTTGCTATTTCTATAGTCTGTCAACACTTGCTCATCGCCAAGTACATTCAATGAGCACACACAACCAGGTACAACAACTCTAAATACCAACACCCGATGCATCACTTCCATAACTACCCGGTATAGACTCATACTCTTCCGTCCTTCCTTCCTTGGAATCCTCATGTATTTGAGGGCTGGGTTAGACCTGGAATGCGACAAAGACATGAAAAGCTGTCTGTTCACCTTCCGCTCTGACTCGTCTTTTCCCAAATATCAGTTTCATTGTCAGATAGTTTTGGGAGAGGCTTGCTACGACAAAGCTTCTAGAACCAAATTCGTTATCACAGATATCCTTCTTCAAATTCGTTCAAAGTTGGACTCCACGCCTTCCTTCTTCAGTGGAAGTTCTGCCTTGGCCATTCTCCTGCTCTTCGCCCGTGCTCCTTGCGACATAGGACGTACAAACGCCCGATGAAAGAGCTTGCTGGTTTCGATAAGGGTTTCAAGCAGCCATTTTGGTGTCTGAGACTTTGCCCAAACCCATAAAGGCCATCTTCTCCCATGATCTGATGCACAGGAACAGGTTGTAAATAGTCGAATGTACCTGCGCTTCTTGAACGCGATGTTAGGCTTATAAATATAATCTAATTACGCATATTGAAATCGCCCCATTGCCTGAGGGTTGCAGACCTGCCCGACTTGTATGCAAACGTGGCGCAAACCCTCGGGTGAAAGTCTCTGAATAGATTGCGAAATACCAAGATATCAAGAGCAAAGTCTTAATCCCGTATTTTGCATCCTGGATATTGTAGACAAGTCCTCGGAACTCCGCAGCTTGTATCATTGCCACAGCGACAATCAACTTTTTCGTGTGAAGTTTGCCTGAAAATGAGATTGGTACTTCTGGTCGTTGCTCATCAGAACATCAGCATAAATTCTCCTTAGTACCTTGACTTTGAAGAAGACATGTTGAAAACGTCGGGTGATGGTACGAAGAGAGAAGCCGTCTTTCCGCACTCTCGACTGACTCGGTTTCAATCGATCGCTTAGTCTGACGAACCCAAAGCGAGGAGAAAGAGATTGGTTCCTTGATGATCCAGGTATACGGCCAGGCCGCTGTTAGGAACTCTTGTCATCTTCGAATGCTATCCCGGAGCTTACGAAGTATACCCGCGGGACTGATGAATCGATGTGCGTGTGCTTATGCTTGCAAATCAAACTTGCTTGGTCTCGTGACTGGAGCACCTGCCTTCAGAATGTCCCTGAGTATCTTCAAATCCGTATTGTTGCAGTACCACTTAGAGTAAAAGATGAAAGTTCTCATGTCAATGTTGTGCTTGGAAAAACACTCTGTATGGGCCTGAAGTTATACTCTGACAGTGAAGCAGTTTAGAGGTAGACCAAGCCAGTGAGGCTAATCATGGTCAATGAACCTCATATGCAAATGTAAGTTGGATTGAATTATCAAATTGTGGTAAACTCTCTCTGGCAATCGCATGACCAATAATAGAGAGACTTCTTGTGTAAGGCTGCGAATTTGTTCTGTTTCACATGAGAAGCTTCCGGTATATGCTGAAAGTGGGCAATGATTGCTTGAAGAACAAACTTTCGTGCTCGGAGGTCGAATAGGCCCTGAGTAACAGCGAGCACAAATAGATATCCTGGGTTGCAAGACCAAGGCGTTATATTCAATATGTGATATTCCTGGATTCGACTTGGTGTACGTTGATTCGTGTCAATTCGCGGCTTTTTGAATCAATGACCCTGGCATCTTGTATGCTTAACCGTCTACTGACTATTACGTCAGAGGGTTTGCTAAGCTTTTATAATTTTGCCATATTAGTCCTATAGTAGTGTTATCGGAGGTGATAGGATGACTTACCTATAATCCAGAGGTCATTGGGCGTTGTGAGAGAGGGAAAAGGGCACTCCAGGTTGCGCATCAGTGTTGTCGATCTGGGACCAAGGATCGCCTGCTGGGATTAACCACTGATGCGAAGACCATGTCCGAGGACGGAAAGAAAGCAAAGCTTTGAGATGTTGCTCCGATTGACTGAAGCTTGGCTATGGCGGTTGCATACATGAAACCTTCTAGCCAAGTTCATGATCTATCAGCATCATTCGTTCTTTGTTGAAGTTATCGAAAGAGGATGACTCTTCAATGGCTCGGTGGCCCCTGTTGCAGTGTCTAGTGTGAGCTCAGGGCCTGATATTTAAAGGCTCTGACACGAATTTGTTCATCTGTGGTTGGAAAAGACCCAGTCGTGAGCATTATCGTTGATTTTGATAGCCTTGTATTGGGATGCCTCATCACGTCCTTTCCACAGGTCTACGCGAGAGCCTTGTGTTCAATACACACCAAAGTCGGAATGGGGACTGATGATGATAACACTGGCAAGATTATGCACAACATCGTCTGGTTGCTGTTCGCCCAACTGCTGGTGTCCGAGATTGCTTCATAGATGGTTCAATAATAGTGGTATGATAGGCTGTCCATCATGCGCCAAGGTTGTGCCTCTGTTTTCCACGAGAAGTGTCCCTTTCCAGCAATCTCCCTCATCATTGAGGACGTTATTCGACTGCTGCGTGTTATAGAAGGGCTCTGACGGATCCTCATCTTCTTAGTGCGACATGGTGATGTGTCGCAAGCTAATTGCGATACCCGAAAGGCATCGCTCAGCCAATATACCAGGTATATAAGAAATGTTCGATGTTTCATTGTTGGGCAAACAGGTAAATTGAATTGAACGTGGTTTCTCGGCGGTTGCTAGCTTGTCTTTGGAGTGATAGAACATCTTCGACCGGACTTGCTGGGCTTTCGCCATTTGTTGCTGCTGCAGCGTCTTCAGATGCTTTCCTCAACACATCTTCGGGGTTATCAAGCTCATGTCTGATAATGCTGTAGAAGTCATCGAAGGTATAAGATCGTTGTCGGATAAACTCAGCGACGAAGGTGTTGTTCGTATGTTTTCGGAAATCCACGCTGTCTTGCAGCACCTTTACTGTATACATGATTCCCAGTAAGAAAGCAATGCTTAGTTTTGGCAGGTTTGGGAGCAACGTCCCGTTGGGTGGTCCTCTTCCAAGTCTAGGCTTGGAACACTGTCAAGAAGTTCCGATTGATCTAGTATGTGTAAAAAGGGTGCTCCTAATCTCTTGATAGCCCAGGTATCTCTGGGACAGTATCGCGCTGCTGGCTCGGGAACGATGTGTCGTGTGCGAGGAAGCGATCGTTAATAGCAGCGCGATATTGTGAGAGTTGGAGGATCGGCACTCATGCGAAAGGCTCTTGGTCTGGCTCTTCCCTGATCTGGTTTATGCGGCCCATCTTTCCTCAGCAGACCCGCGTATCATGCTTTCATGTTGTAAAGCCTAGGACTCCTGGTGTGTTCTGTTCTGGTCAGGCTGCATTCCTTCGACTGTCTTGAGCCATGGCAGCTATGGTGCAATATTCGCACCTCCCGCGACAGGCAAGGTGCTACCGGGAAGCTGAGACATATATATAATAGAAATCGGGCTTCAGTCCACTCATCAACCAATCCATTCCGTGGGTGTTCGACACTCAAGCCAGTCGATGCCCAAGCACCTGAAGGCTGTGAAGATCGATCTTACGAATCTGATCAAAGATTCTGGGGACTATGTCTCCTGACATGACAGATACTGTACCGAGAGAGCTTGCACAGAGACAGATGCGCTGGTATTCAAACTGTTGATGAAGATTTCATCGCTCACAAGCCGAGAGCAGTGATGGTCCCATCTCTTTGTTCTAGCATGGTCTCCGGACTGACGTTCCCCGAGAGCTCGATCATCCTACCCAAGATAGCTCTCGGAGAATGACCAGTGATGGTGTTCGTGTTGGGAGTATTGTTGAGATTGAGAAGAAGAGATGAAAGTGTGTAGGCTGCACAAGAACGTCTCAGGCTACTAAGTAATTGGTTTTTGGGGGAGGACCAATGTAGTGTCAGAGTATGATATATAATAGAAAAAGTAAAGAGTGGGGAAGAAGTGCTGCGTTAATCTGAAGAGCTAGTTCTAAGGTCGGTGAAGAAGTCTGGCTATATAGCTCGATTCACTCACATGTATGTAGTAAGACGAAGTATAGCCAATTATCCTCGTAATATTCATAGATACACTCGAACTTCTCTCCGGGGAGGGCGATATCAAGGTCATGGACCAAATCGTCACTGGAGGTGCACAAGAATCACGGAACACAGTAGCGTCTCGGTTTCATCATGCTAACACGAAGCATGAAGCCGTGGTAAAAACATGGCATATCTTCCCGTCCACTATTACATGGACAGTGTCCGCTTGTTATTGATGTGTATCACACAACAAGTCCATTGTCTGTTAGGTGACTCGGTGCACAGTTGCTAGCCATGTAAAGGCCCTCCGTTTATAACATTGCCGTATGTTGACTAAATGCACTCTGTTACCTCCGATCTGTTGCATTTCTTGATCTACCTAAGTGTTACTTGTTTAATCTCAGCGTTGGCCAAGTTGAGTAGAATCCTGCCAAATCACATTGCAACTAACCGAGAGCGTCCGTCACGATGTCCCTCAGCATCCAAAATTCGACGGGAGACGAACGTAAATTTCACCGCAACTCAGTAGTTACCCGTAATTACAGCCTCGTGATGAGTTGTCTTGTACAATGCGACAGTCCTTCCGACGAATGCCTCCCTCCACTGCCAGACTGACCCGTAACCAGGAAGAAAACCGAGCCAGCAAAGTTAGCATCAAACCCTCTGCCACTCGGACGCATCTGGCCGCCTATCCAGGTAACTACCAAGAAACACTGCCTTGAATGTGTCAAGTTATCGCCCATACAAACAGCCTATCCGCCCGAAGCCGCGCTTCCGCTAGAAACGGGAGGAAGAAAGCAAGATCCCGTATCACCCGTATCACTTGAAAGGAATCTGCTCATGTATCTAACTTAATTGGCATCAATTTCAGTCTCCATGCTGTATTCCGATTAACGTTATTGGACTGTTTCATCAGAGTGGCTGTATAGCCGCGAATGCCTTTTGTCATAAGATGGCTAGCTTGTGAGCAGGCCTACCGTGGAAAGAAACTACAGACTGGCCTTAATGACGTTTCAAGCAAATGATCTCTCGCGTTAAAGAAAGAGTTTCGGAAATCTATAAAAGATTTAGGATACCTTAGGGGCACTCTACTGAGTCTCTGTCAAACGTGGATGCAGGTAATCCTCTTCTTTTTGTCGCCTATTAGCCGAGGAATACATCCATGTGCCAAACCTGCCTGGGTGACGTGTGACGCGTGTTGGATGGATTGTTTGTTCGGGATCTATGCTGTCTTGCCAGCTATTATCCACAGGCGTGTAAGGACGGTGTTGTCAATGTCCGTTCCCGTCTTATGGACCGACTTAACACCAATGACTAACAGATGTTTCCCGCCGATTGGCAGTCTGTCTGACAACTCAATGATCGTCTACGATAAGCTATCAAGTTAACACATGTTCATACGTCACGTCCAAGAACAAGTAAAAGTGTGAGGCGAATTAGCTTCATTTCTAACCAAGCAAGGCTCCGTAAGCCTGCCTCATCTCTATCTGTTCTGTTGATATCTCCATACATCCATCTCCTTCGTGAATATGAAAGTCCGAGCGAGTGTTGTACCCCAAACGCCAATAACGATGATGTAAATAAAGAGAGCCGCCAACGATCCCTTCCAATGCCATGCATGCCGCGCTCCTCTGCAGCGTACAGTGAGCGGCTCTGGGAACAAGAACTATTCGCGACGCACAGTGGTCAAGCCAAGAAACACGTCTATCATGCAAACTTGTCTTTCTACCGTGATCCAGTCCCTCCAGATGCCAGGAGCTAATATTCATAAAAATTGATAATAATAAAAAGCAAACATCCACACCCGTCACGCCTTGTATCATCCCACATCCCGAATCGCCAATCTGCGACCGAGGTATATTTCGTATTTCGTTAAAACATTTCGTTTCATTTCGTTAGAGTGTGAAACAGATAAAAACAATAAAAGACCAATGCCGAGGCTAAGATGATAATAAAAAGCCAGATATGATGGAATACATGCGTGCAAACGCCGTGAAATGAAGTCGAATAAGATGTAGTGATGTCAGTGACTCAGCTCGCTAGGCAGCGTACGCCTCGCGGTAGGCTGGGTACTCGCTATATTGTACGTCGCCATAACTTGAAGTCTTAACCTTGGGGTATTTGGCATAGTTACTCGAATGCGGGTAGCTAGCTTCGCGAGAGGGCATAGAAGGGCGCTCGACTACGCGAACGCTAGGTTGAGCGTAGTACGAGTAAGAGTCGGCAGGCTCGGTAGTGCGCGAATACGAGTTCTGGAGCGTTGTGCGGTTACCGTCAACTCGGTACTGCATCACATGCTCGCCACGCGATTCGGGTGAGCGATGCTTCTTGCTGCTGCGGTGTGCCTTGCGTTCTCGTCGAGCGCGTTCATACTCATCTTCAGAGTCGCTTTCGGGAATCTGAGACTGCATTCTGGTGCGGCCTCGACCGCGGGGATCAACCTCAGGATATGCGCCGCTGAACGTCTGAGCTCTGGGAGGCATCTGACGAGCGTATCCTTCAGTAGGCATGGTGCTCGTCCTGGGAAGATCACGGCGGGGAGGTGAGCTGGTAGGTGCGCCAGTACTTGTAGCCGACTTGAACATATTCGGGCGAGCTGAGGGAGGAGTGGCCTCAATGGGATCATCAACAACTTCGGGCGGATAAGCCTTTTCGCCTGTCGAACCACGTCTGGGCTTGGCAGATGATCGATGCACATCTTCATCGTCCGGTGTGGCGAAGGGTGAGCTGACAGGAGGTGGAGTGGGAGCTGGAGGCTGGACGTGGCGGGCAGCATATGAGCCCTTGTTTCGCGAAGCGTGAATGTAATTCAGTGCAGCATTGGCCTTGTCCTGGTATTCTGAGGGAATAGGTGGTGGAGGCATTGAGCTGGTAGTAGGAGGAGCTTCCTCTCGGTGTGTTGATCGATCACGCCTCTCCTCGTGCTTCTTGCTCGACTTCTTCTTGTCAGATTTGGAAATAGGCTCGCCCTCGTATGTCTCAATATAAGGCTTCGCGTGCCGTTTCTTGTCCTCTGAATCTCGCTTGCGTGACTTGTCGCGCGTCTTCTTCTCAGCACGTCGGGCTTCCTTAGCATCCTTCTCTGCACGACGAACAGCTTCGTCGGCTCGTCTTCGTCGCTCACGTTCGCGGTCCTTCTCCTTCTCTCGTTCTCGAATTTCCCGCTCATATTCCTTATCTCGTTCCCGCTCTCGTTCCTTTTCTCTTTCTCTCTCATCGCGCTTTGAGGTCTTATCTTGATATGACTTTTCTCTCCTCACGGTTCGAACACCCTCGAAGATATCAGCAGGAGAGCGGGGGTGATCCTCCTCGTAAGAGCGCGAATATGATGAATAGCCCCGACTGGGCGAAGGTTGTCTACTTCTATGGCCACGTTCATTGGTGTAGACTTCGTACTTGTATGTAGAAGTAGGCGTAGGGCGACTTGATGAAGGACTTGTGGTAGCCGAAGGTCGACTTGATGCGGCTGCTGCAGTCTTGGCCCGCATTTGCTCGCGGAGTTCTGAAAGTCGAGCCTGATCGTCGTAACGTTTCCGTTCCTTTTCATCGGCGAGCAGTTCATAGGCAGATTGTACCCTTTGGAACTCATCTTGCTTCTGGGCCTTCAATGTCGGGTCCTGGACCTTGTCGGGATGGCATTTGAGAACAAGCTTTCGGTGCGCGGATCGAATCTCGGGCAACTGTGCATCCTTGGAAACGCCCAAGATCTTGTAAGGGTCAGGAGTGGTAGTAGACATGGTCGATAAGGGGGTTATCTGGTGTCGACTACCGGTTGGGCTGGTCGAGTATTTAGTTTAGACAGGTTGAAAACGTAAGGCTGTCTATTGCATCGATCCGAAGGTCGTCGGAAGGGCGAGGCTCAGGTGGATGCTTGAGGCTGCTTCGTCGAGGGGTAAAGCAGGGCTGGGTGGCTGTTTGTAAGTTAAAGCCAAGTTGGGTATGATTTGGTCGTGTTGTACCAGCGATAGCGGGAGGCGGTCGCAGGTCAAAAGTGAGGTGGTCTGGGCTTTTGGGGGCGGTGTCTCTGCGTCTCGTCGCCAGAGCAAGGTGAGTGGATGCTCGGATTTGCAGGGTAGCGTAGAACCAGGCAGAAAGTCGATTTGCAGATGCTGGATCAAACGAGAGACCAGGGTAGGGAGGCGACAAGTGTTTACTTGAGCAGCCGGCTGCTAAAACCGAGGGAAAGTGATGGATGAGAAGTTTGGTGGTGTTGTTTGGTTGTTCACGTCCACAGGGAACAGAGGAACAATGCAGGAAGATCGAGAGAGCGGTCGTTGGGGTATTGAATAGCGAGAGCCAGATGAGGTCACGGGCAGAGCGTGTTAAGAGACAGGGGAGACTGATTCGTGGGTACCGGGGTCGATACAGAGGGACGACCGACAGAGGGACTAGAGTCGACGATCAGACGCCAGGAAGGGCCCAGGAGGGTAGGAGGGTCGCCTTTGGGGGTGGTCTAGGCGGTCCACCTGTCGTCTGGTGGTGCTGAACAGTTGCTAGTGGTCGCTGCTGGTCCTGAGGTGGTCCCCTGGAGTGGTGCTGAAGTAGTCCGTCTTTGATGGAGCCGGACTTGGTGGTGGAGTTTGAGTCGTGACTTGGTCGTTTATTCAGGCCTTGAGAAGTCCCGTCGGGTCAAGTGAACTGGTCTTGTAGCTTGCCAGATGGGCCTGGTCGATTGGTAGGCCTGAAGGAAGCTGGAAACTATCGACCAAGGCGAGTGGTTTGACTCGTGAGGCGTGATTGAGATGCTACAGTATCTCCGTAGGTGGTTGGGTGTTGAAGCTGTATGTACTTGGGTACCTTTTTCGTGCCAAGGACTTTCTGCCTGAGGCGTGAAATGGCTTAGAAGAGGCAGGTACTTGGGTACTTGAGTGGAGATGAGAATTAAAAGATGTATTAATTGGACGAGAGAAATCTTGTCCCTTCCTCCAAAAGGCAAAGAATCAGGAACGTGGCGAGTTGATTTTACTTTAATCCTCCCTTTGATGTCTCTATTGACTTGTGGGAGACCTGAGAGAGTTAAAATGTTGCCTCCTCCAGCCCCTTTTGAGACGAGTTTTCCTTGCTTCCCGTCGGCGGCGGCGAAGCTAAGGTTGGAAACGTAGACGGCGGCGATTTATCATGAGCTGACTAGCACCAGACACTCAAAGTGAACTGACGCGCGCCGGAGCAAAATGCTTGGTAAGGGATTGGTGTGTTTTGTCTTTTTTCCCCCCTCTGTCTCTTGCAATGCGCCTCGACGAATAGCGTCACGACGGATGGGGAGAGAAAGCCAGCAATGGAAGGGAATCGAATGCCTTAAGCCAAGAGAAGAGCTGCTGCAGCCCGCACTTATACCAGGTTAGTGACAAAAACCCGCTGATGTGATTCTCAGTGGTTGATTATGCGAAATGGCTCAGAGGGTGCAGACTCAGCAAACTCCCGAGTCCACTCAAGGCCTGATTCAGCGGTGGGTTTGTGGCGCGGTCTGTTGGAGGTACGCGGCAATTACGAGTCGAGACGTGTAGAGGTACATATGTTTCAGCGGGGATAATGACGGTTCAGAATGTACCGAGCCAGATGAGTCAGGTAAATCCTCAAGTACTGCCTCGGGCGCTGCGTGAGCTTCTCGCCCGTCGCTGAGAAAGCGGCCGCGGAGCGCGATGAATCACAGTGAGCCGAATAAACGAAGAACCGACGGGATAGCGGGCTGAATGCTATTACCTAGGTTTCGGGATCGGGTTTTACTGTAGATCAATTACTGAGTTATAGGAATTGAGTAATCTCCCATGTCCGAAAGGGTATTGTAATGCTGAGAATTTGTCGTTGAATAATCAGAATCAATAATCCCGAAGGCGATTCCGTAGTGGTGTATACGAATATTTTAGTACCTGACTCTCTGCTTCCCCAAGCCCATATAGCAAGTATCTTTTTAATTGAGTGGCTGGTGTGGCGAGTTGACCCCTTGACTCGTTCTCGCTCAATTAATCCTTTTGAGCTCAATCAAATACGGGGTAAGCCGCGGGATGGCGACACTGATGAATTCTCTGTAGGGGCGTTGTAAGAATGAGCCATCATGTATGATGAGGCATCCGACGCTCCGGGCTGACAGGATCAGCGACAGCTAGTTTCAGGGTCCGAGTGGAGTTGAACAAAGTTGAATCTTCAGAGATGACTAAACCTCAGCTTGCTTTTCTATGCAAATGTACCTATCAGCCCAGGAATACCCTGACAGAGGCAGAGACAATCGAACCAGCAAAAAGCAACATCAGTTCTTGGGTTCTAACCCAGGCGTTCGTTCGTTCCCAGGACCCCCGTGATGTAACGGGGATCCTTGAAGACAAAGTGCTGTAGTCAGCACGATCTATATCTGGAGGTGCCCGCGGGAGCCATGGGAGCGGAAGCGGGAGGGAGCGGGACGAAGCTCAGAGGCGGTGAGGCTGGTGACTGGTGCGTCTATCTTTAATTAGTGAGAGCCTATACAGGATATCTAAGCAGCTGAATCTACATGAGGCGGTGCTGAAAGTAAAGGCGTTGGTTTCTATTTCAGCAGGCACGGTGAGGCTAAGGAGTTGAGCTAATTGCTGATGAAATCTGTTATTTTGACGAGATTCGAAGCGAGGTGAAGCAATGTTGTGGCAGACCTGAGCCCAAGTACAGCTGGCTTGAAGCGCCTCTAGGATTGGATGACCAAAGTGCACACAAGCAACGACATATCACTTTCCAACACACGATGCAAGTGCAAACAAGTACCTCTACGCCACTTCATTGGATCACCAGCGGGTGTTGGCTGACTTGCTCCTCCTCTCGTTGGGCTGAAAAGGTCGTGATACCGCTGAGGCCATCCGATATCAATTGGCCGACCCCATCATGCTTGTAGGGCCAATTCTCAAAATTTGATGGCATAAAGTGAAAATGATCTACCACGCGAGGCCAGATCGTCGATCAGTTACTCGGTGTGTAGAGCTCCAGCGATCGACAACTCGTGGTGTCAAAGCTCCATAGAGCTCCAAGCTTGGAGCTGTCCTGGTGATAATGCGGTCAATTGCTTCAAGGAACTTGCATGCAATCACTATAGCGACGAATGTCGCATGAGCTCTTTGCATTGTTCCTTGCTCAGCTCGCTTGATCAAGCGATGCAGCTAGAGGCAAGGTACCACAGTGATAGCTCCACGACGAGTTTTCTGTCTGGTACTATTCACCGGCCTAGTGGAAAGCTGCAGCAGATATCCCTGGTTGGATTCGAGTCCCCTTGGACCCTGTGGATAGTGGACGCCCAGCTCATGGCATCACGAGGCCTGCATTTCCAGGTTGCACGACGTCTCTAAGCTCTTACTTGACCCCTGCAGCCCGCTTGGTGTGGATACAGCAATCTGGTTGCTATGGCTCTTGATCAGTAGCTTGGAAATAAACATCTTCAGATACCAAGATATTGGGAGACAGGATGATGACAAGGGAAGACATGATACCTCCACATGCTCTTCGGGCAGATAGACACCCCCACGGAGAGGTGCGTGGGAGCAAACCACGGCGACTTCCAAGTGGAGTGATAGCACAGCTTCAGGAGGAAGAGTGTCATGATGCCAATGCTACACTAGACACACGACCATCCTTCCAGACGCGGCATCTCTATGGACTTGGTCAACCGATAGGACGTGGACCTGCAGAAGCTGGACCAAACAGATTGCTCTCGACACAAGCTGACAAAGACCAATGACCTGGGAAGAGATTCTCAAGATGGTGGTGAGGGGCAGTCTTGTTTCTTTGCATGACACCACCCAAGTTCTGAGTCCTACGTACGTCTACCGAAAAAAAGTCCATCGACTGGCTGCTGCAGAGCCCATCACATCCACTTTTACAATAAGCGCCTGTGTGACGGGCTGTGATGGGAGGAAAGAGATACCACACATCACCTTGTTAAACCATTGTGAAATGATATTCTTCCGACTGCTGACGGGATAGTCAAAGTCATATGTTCTCTTGTTAAGTCTCTTGTGACAGTGGTGGTCATCAGCATCATGGCCATGGCCGTTGGGCTGAAGAAATGGCCAGAGACAACAACAAGAAAGAGAGATCTTTTATTGGACAGGATGAGAGTGCCCCGCTTCCTCGGGAAAAGGCGGGGCCGCCAACGGGCTTCGCATCTGATCAACATCTCGGTGATATCTCAACCAATCAAGCTTCTCTTCTCCATCTCTTGAATGTTTCGCGAGGTGAGGCCTTTTACGGAAAGATGAAAGGATTTCAGCTCCAGCCTAAATTATACATATGCCCGTAAGATCAGCTTAGCATTCAAGATACGAAATCTTGGCTTGGGTCTGCATAACTGGCCAGGTTGCAGCCGAACCAGGAGGTAGGATTCTGGGGAAGAAACAAGCGGCCACCGCCCAGAAACGAGAGCGAAGCCAAAGGAAGATCATCGACGGTTTTTGGCCAGGGGGGTGGTTTCCTCTCTGAGTAAGGACACTTGACGGGGGACCTCTGATAGGAATAGTATACGCTGGCACGCGGGAGATTGATAAAAGACCCCCTTCTCACGAGAGCTCTCTAGCCGTGTAGAGTCAAGACTGGCGATGGCAGCATGTGGCTTTGAGGATCACAGGTTTATAGTGCTGGGCTGATCCCATTTGGTTCGGACGCGTTGTTGAAGGAATACCCCAAAGTACCCTTTGCTGCTTACTGACAGCGTAAAGTGACTTGCTCTGGAATGAGAGCACTGGTGGCAGTTAGGTTCTAGAAGGGTTCTGCCTCAACATGATCAAATTCCTGTCTCTTGATAATAGCTTTCAAGGCATGTCTTGTTCATCTCATGCAATGACATAGAAGACGCACCACCATCATACGGTTAGAGACAGAAGAGTGTGGTCCGGCTTGACGTTGTTCGTTGGAGCGGTACTTGGGACTCGCGATGGAGGGCAGCGCACCACGTGGGCGCTCCTCTTACCAGACGCTCAAACCTGGGAAGTTCCAAGTTTTTACATGACCCGTTGACGACAATATTCCAAGCTATGGATATGGATATCCACCATGTGAGCCCCCCATGAGGGTGTAAGTAATTGTGTCTTTGAGAAAGAAAAAAACTTGATGAATCTCTGATCTCATCTAATTGCTGAAATATCCCAACATCGAGTCGATCGATACCCTTTGACGATCCCGCGATTGGCGATGTCATTCTTCCCCTCGCAACGGTTCAGGGAACATGCCGCTTCAACCCGCACCACATCGGTCGGTCAAATGCCTCACGTTACCTGTTCCTAGGAAGATCCCCGTGAGCCATGTTTTCCTTCTTTTCTTTTTCCGAACCGGGCGCTAAACGCGGGGGTTTGATAGTGTTTTTCCTCCTTTTGTGCAGTCGTTACGAGCATGGTCTAGCTCGTACAGATTTAAAGACTATTGTTTCCTGAATCCAGAAAGGCTTTTGCCCGTTCCCAAGATAGAAAAAATAGAGAGGGCTCAGCCACGCTATTGGGCTGAGGGTATCACGACCCAAAACTGGCGGTGAGCAGAAACTGGTGCCCCTAGCGGAGCCATTTGGATCCCCACAGGATGGATGCAATTGAATGCCGTCCTTCGTTGTTTGTTTGGATTGGGCCCCCCTCTCCATTTTCTGTAACTCGGACGACGATGAATTGCAAGGAGAGGGTTTGTAATGTTGATACTGGGTGCTACCTTATGTGCACGTGGATGACTATCAACGGGGATTCCCTCGTTTCATGAAGGGGAGGTATTTTTCTTTGATTCCTTGGCAGTGTGTCAATGGGAGGGGGTCATGGCTCGATTTTGGGAATAAAGAAGGTATTCAATTGATCAGAGCGGTAGGAGAACGCCACGGCATCATTCAAGGTCTTCTCTGAAGCCAATTACCTGTTTCATTAACACGGCTTGATGGATGAAGGCCTGAGCGTTTGAAATCTGCCCAAAACAGCATGGATTTGGCTCTAGGGTAGCCAATTTCGATGATACTTTCAACTACATCTCACGACATCATACAACATGATGATACTATCAAATAAAATTTGGGTTCAAGCCTTGGGTTACTTACGCCACAAGAGTTTGTGTGACTATTGGCACCACGTCTGTCCGTTACGGTTACGGTTGCAGTTACAATTCATCCGTTGGATCCGACTCCAACCTACATCTGCCAATGTTTGCTCAAGACGTGGAATCTCACCTTGATCCGTCATATCCTAATCCAGCACGATGCAGACGACGCGGCATTCAGTAGCAAACATATCAATAGCCTACAACCACTTGACGAAAGCCCCCAAGATGCCATTGCGTCAACCGTGATTGAGGCCCTTCTCCCTCCCCGATGCGGTTCGTTCGTTGGGCATCAACCACCAAGCTCTAGTCTAGGGTAAGCCATGGGCGAATCAGGGGTCATTGATATGGCTCTCTTCCTCCCAGACAGGGAGGTCAAGGTCGACTACGATCGGCTTATTAAATTGCTTTCCTCCTACGTGCGGATATCGGCTTTTCATTATCGCTGCGTTCACCACACACGTCTCTCGACGCCCCATCCTCCCGGTGAGAGCTATCCGATCGCTTCGTGGCGAGGCGGGATCACCTCCCAATCCAAGAGTTCCATGGGAAGCATGTATATCAGTCGGCCCAGATCCGAATACGTAAGGCGAGTTCCCTGCTGAGTCGACTGAAAAAGAGAGCGTCGTTGCGTCACGGTCTTCTGTACCTGATCTAAAACGGCCTGGATGAGAGCCATCATTGGAGAGTGATGGTGCCTTCTTTCCTGTAAGATCTACCAGGCAGGCTTTGTTGTTGCCTTCGCCGGGATCTTGCCAACGGACCACGTTCTCCTCTTGGTACGCGACGTTTCGACAACTGAGATCCCACATCACTCGCTCAGCACCTCTTCCGTCATGAATATGTCCGCAGACAGCAAGCTGCGGCCTCACCCGCCAGAGGGCCTGCCGCAGAGCCTCGCAGCCACTAGCTCGACGCTCACTCGTCTCATCACGATGTGTCCTTGGAGGCGTATGTGTCACAACAATGTCTGTATCGAGTGGTATCGACTGCCAAAGCGACGTCAGGTCTGACCAGTTGCTGGGATTCTGAGGGGCATCGTAATAGAATGCCCATAGCCCGAAACGTGGAGAGTATGGCGATCCAAAGACCTTAAACTGAGTATGCGGCCCCGAAGGCGACTTCAAACTGATTGTCGCTGAGCCATGAGAAAGGTACGTTATCGACGGCGAAGACGTGAACAGTCGTAGACACTCGTCATGAGACTGCGGGTTCTTGTTGTGAAAGTAGGGGCCATGCTCGGCATAAAACTCTGGATCTAGAGTGATGTCATGATTTCCTGTTGTTTGTAACCGCAGTTAGACATTGCTTGACTGATCCTAGGGAGGCCGTACCAGCAATGACAATCTTGGCTTCAAAGTCTTGCTTTTCCAACCAAGCAACCGTTTTTGCAAGCTGAGCCAAACTATCAGCTTCTGGTTCATGTATGGCCGCCAAGATCATCCAAAGTCAGGACTACAGACCTCGGCGTGGCTCCCTTGGTTGGTCAAATCTCCTGCATGAATGAGGACATCACCCTTTGGGAGTTTGACCTGGCTGTTGTGGGTATCTGAAATACAGACAATTCTGGTCCTTCTCCGCATAGGTGCTGGCATGGCGTTCCTGAAAGCCGTTTTATTCAACGTCGTCCCAAGAAGTTGGTTGACTTTGTCCTAGTTGATGAGCCGAAAGTGTAATCACTAGCGTGTCTGTGAAAGTGAATTCTGATGGATTACGTCGGCCATGCACTTGTGGAATTGTCTAAGACAGTCTTTCGCGATCTTTTCAGAAAGCGGACGAGAGGTTCATGTCAAGTGGCTGAGTTGATTTCTTGTTGCTGCAAGGGAGACTCGTGTGCAGCTGTAAGACGGGAGTGTCCGCCTGAGAGCACGTTTTCAGGGCGATTTAGTTCATCCTCGTGTGGTATCAATAGAATCGGAGCGCGTCTCGCTAGAAGGGATGCGAGGATGATGTGCAGGTTGCAGTGCAGATGGTGGATCAAATAGATGTTGACGATGCGATGCTGTTCCTAGATGCTCGGAGTCGCGTGATTGTAGTGGTATCATCAATAGAATGCACAGACTGGTTAAGCTTAAGGGATGAGTTGGCGCATAATCAACAAGATGAAAAGAATGCTACGTAATTTAATAATGACGGATGTTGAGACTGCGATGGATCCGAGATGTTGGAGAAACAAGTGCCGTTGGATTCTGTGGAGCTGTTTCGAAGGCGTACAGTGCCTATACAGTATGCCGCTATCTTGAGCGCTAAGAGGACCCTAACTTCAGTGTAAACTCAGCCCAGGCTCCATGTGACGGGCCAAGTTCTTCCGTCAACCAGTTATTGTGTGTTCTTTTCTTAGCGATGACTTCATCCTTTGAGATGGCCTACTGCAGGTTTGCTTCGGCCAAGCTTGCAAGTTTCATGGCTTGTTTGGTGACGTTTAAAAGAAATTGAACACCTATGCAGTGCAGAGTGATAACGCGAAGCCCTGGTCATGGTGAACAGGGAGGCTGACAGGGCCAGTCCATTCCCAGCGCAACGGGCCAGGCTTCTGGGAGGGAAGCTAATCTCGGTACCGGTCTGTTTAAGTTAGGAGACGCCGTTTTCTGCCCAGATTTGGATGATTTAATTGAGTCTTTCCTGGTCATTTTATCCTGTCTCTCTGTTTATGCTCTTGTATTATCTTTGGATGCTTTGACGAGAGCGAGAAAAAGCAACGAAATTCGCATCAGATGTTCTCACCTTTCATCAAATGTCCCCTCTGCCACTAAACTTACCCTATCAGTGGCTTCTTGACCCCTGGCATGGCTTATTCTCATCAGGGGAAACCGTGATTATTCCCCTTCCATTCACAGGCTGGTCTCCATCTGCGCGCCATTCCTCTGGTTCCATGCCTTGCACGCC
Organism: Fusarium buharicum; assembly: GCA_014822075.1. Taxonomy (NCBI): domain Eukaryota; kingdom Fungi; phylum Ascomycota; class Sordariomycetes; order Hypocreales; family Nectriaceae; genus Fusarium; species Fusarium buharicum. The sequence continues at coordinate 372 of JAATHB010000315.1, read as the reverse complement.
TTGCTTGCTTGTTTGCCCTAACGCTTCCAATAATTCAATTCAAGCCCACTTTTTCAGGGGCTTAAGTCACGGGGGGTATGAGTTAAATTGGCTTATATTTTAAAGGTCTAACTTAAATTAAATTGCCTAACTTGAGGGATATTAGTTAAATAGCTGCAGGGAATAGCCCTACCTATTTTTTATGCCTAGCTTCTTAAGTATTATATTACTTTTATTATTTTAGGCTAAAGGCTATAATATTAATCTAATAATATTATTCTAGCCTAATTAAATAGCCTCTCTATACTAGCTAATTTAATAGGTATATATAGGATATTAAAGGCTATTTATAATAGTATAGTATAGATATATTTATATTACTTTTACTATTTT
>JAATHB010000314.1:0-24473 GCA_014822075.1 Fusarium buharicum | reverse complement strand
GGGCGGGGAAGGGGAGAGGGTTATATAGGTAGACAGTCTTACAGCTGTGAGACAGGTAGGAAGGATCTTGTCCGAGCAACCAAGCTACTAAGCTAAGCTAGAGGCCACCTTGACGGTGACATGGCCGAAAGCAGCTCATTCAGTCCAGTTCTGTTTCGTGGATCTCAGGTGGGTAGGTAGGTTAAACAGCTGCCGCACAGTACAGCACAACCTTGTTGGAGGCAGAAGCTAATTAGTGGCACGCCCAAATGATTGAGCTAGGGGATGACGATCCAGGCTCTGGCTGTGCAATTCAAGACGCCACGAGGGTAGTGATATTGGTGATTGGAATGGCCAAGCTTGGCGTGTTGCAACCGTCCATCACCCCTCCATGGACCCTGAGCTTGAACAAATGGCACCTTTATTGAGTAATGCCGCTACAGTCTCTGATCCTTTTTGTACTTCAGCTGTATTAAACGTTTCATATAACATTCTTGTTCAACTATATCTCTTCATATTCCCAAAGCTCCCATTCTCATCATGATACCCCGCCATCATCCATCTTGGAAATAAAAAAAGACACCCCTCACTAAAAAAGTCTCCCCCACCATATCCGCCCGCGTCCCAGCCCCTCACTTGACCCCAGAGGGGCAAGGCTCACTATTGCGTGCTGTAGAGATGCACCCATTGGTCGTCTCTGGCGCATTGTGCCATCTAGCGCGGCAATGCTGCCATCGCCGTGTTCCTGACGCAATTGCTGTTGGTGAAGAGCAAAGCGATGATGCGATGAGCCGAAAGCGGGGATGGGGGGAATCTGTACGCTTCCATGGTCTTCGGAAGTCGGGGTGGGTTCGTTGGATGAGTTGATTGATAGAACGATGAAAGTTAACCTTGACGTGATATAGGAGAGGAAATAATAATGGAACAGTAGGAATTATATCTTGGATACTAAGTATTCACTCCCGGCAACACCAAGTACCGATGTTAATCTCTATCATTTATAGATAGGTGATGATAGTCTCGGTGGTTCATCGCTCACCCCACAAAGACCCCTGCCCATCACCTATCTTCACAAGACGACGCCATGATAGCCAAGCCTATCACACAAGTCGCGCATCACATCGCGTTGTCGTGGCTCACGGACGTCTTGTTGATAAAGAGACAGCTGCCGACATCCACGGCCCCGCCCGAGCCGACCGGCGCCGCTGTTATGCGGACGGCCTCAAGTTTAGGGTATCTGACAGCGTTGGGATGATGGTGAGTGTAAGCAGACTCCCGTAAGATGTTTGTCCGCAATAGCACGGCAGAATTACTCGATACATTCCATTAATGCTACTTGAAGTACAGTGGACCTACAAGTAGGTAAAGTAGTGTATGTGATTACTTGTAGATATGATGTGTAATAAACTCAGATTCGTCTTACGACTCTCGGAGCTCACAAATTCAGATAAACTCATATTGCTAGAAGCTATACCAATGCCCAAAACGCGTTTAGATATATATTAACAATGTTTTATGTTATAGGTGTAAGCATTCACATCCATTGTATCAGTGCTTTGACTGCTTGTACAACAGCTTGAAGTTGGCCAATCCGATAACACGGCGACGCAAGACAGGACAAGAGGAATTGAGATGGCAGGTGAGTTAACTGACTATGTTCCTCCCACGAGTAACAGAACGAGTACAAGACGTCAGTTTTAGTACTCACTTACTGAATTATAATTCCAATTGAGTTCTGTATCGTATGTCTTGCGGCTGTTTGTCTAAATCGCCAGTACACATGTCTTCATTCTCATCTCCCCTGCTTTTGAAGAGAACTGGCTAACTTATACCGTTATATGATCCCAGTCTTCAACAAATAAGATCAGGCCGCGTGGCCTAATGGCTAAGGCGCTAGATTTCGGCTTTCGAGCATTCGAGAAATCCTCTAGAGATTCCAGGTTCGACTCCTGGCGTGGTCGCTTCTTTTTCGTAGTCCCACCCGGATATCCTTTTTTTTTTTTTGGTCCATTCCGGCTTTACTGCTAAACGTCCCTGATGTCCATAACCTTGTTTGCTTTTAGAATAAGCTCAAGCTCAAGGTTTGCATAAGGCTGGTCTGGCCTGGCGTCGTTCTTTTTAATAAATGCAGGTCCATGAAGCGAAGGCGCCAGACACCAAGCTTGATCCAATAGTTTGGTTGAACTTTCAGCTGGTTAGGATAAACCAGCCAAAGATGATTTACTTTTCAGCGCCATAGCAAATCTATTGCATTTGCAGTGGGGACTAATTTTGCTGTGATGCTGCTGCAGCACCAACACAATCAGCCTCATATTGACATTCAGGGAGACGCAGTGGCACAGCCTCATTATGATCGCCTTGATCTTGCAAAGACTGACGCGGTCTGTCCAAGAGTCTTGATCTGATACGTAGTCGCGACAGTGCACGCTCTGAAACATTCTCGACCCTTGAATCGCCAAGCTCTGGCTGGTTCAAAGTTAGAAGTTAAAGTCCCCCCGGAAGAATTTCCCGCCTACTGAACGGGCAAGCACCAAAACTAAAAACTGTGCCACGCGTGTCGGACATGTTCCTTGTTTCTCATTGACGCTTTCGGTCCATGGGCATCAAATCAAGTGTCAGCAGCAATAAGGGGTAGTGGAGAACAAGGTGTGATCATCATTTTGGGAGCAAGGACTAGGAATGAATCGCCGTCAAACTCAGGAGATGGATGTTTTAATATGTTGCTACTGTACCCCATGCTTATTAACTAAACCTCTGGATTTTTAATCCTCCTCTTTCTTCTTCTTGTTTGTGCTTCTTGTTTGCGTTGTCTTACACTGCAAGGGGCCAACCACTCTCGTTCTTTTTTCCATTATTTCTTGGGGTTCAAGACATTGTCTTGTCCTGTCTTGGCCATGTTGTTCACAATGTCGCGGCCGTCAGTTTTGACTTGCGTCGTCATTGCGGCCGGTGTCTCTCTTTTCCTGGTCGCTTTCACTTTTTTCCAAGAGTCTTTATCAGTTCCATGGGAGTACGCCAACAATAAGGCGGGAGAATACTGGGACAAAGCCTTTACAAAGTGAGTATCTGCCTGTTACTCTATACGCTCTGACCCTTTTTCTTTCGTGTTTGACGACATGAGTCCCTGCGTGTCACCAAACTTAGCATCGTGATTGATTTTGCGCTAACAACTTTAACCTTACGACAGGCAATCAAACGCGACCGTCTACAATTGCGAAGACCCCTATCGACGCCCTGGATACCTCTACATCCCTGCTGATATCAACGGCACCGATCAATACAAAAAGACACAATGGGTTCCCTTCACGGACGATCTCCTCTTAGCCGATGCCCCTGATTACGCAGTTTATCCCGCAGCCGGCGAGGTCATCTTCAACGCGACAGAAGTAGAGACCGATTTTATCGATGCCGCTTCTACACCGAGGCAATGGCTCCCCGATGCCGTCGCGGAGAGCAAGCGTCGAAAGAAGACTGTCGCAAAGAAGAACGCAGGCGTCGACGACTATGCCGATTTGAAGGACGACGGCGAGTTCGGCTGGCTCTGGGGTCGTCGTATCATCTTGTTTAGCGACTCGGTCGATCGATTCATGATGCAATACTTTTGCACAGAGTTTGGCTACGGTATGAAACAGCCTAAGCCTCATACAATCGCCACCTGCACCATCCCCGAGTTCAACCTGACTTTCGTCCACTGGCATTTCGCTGGTTCAATGACGTATCGCCCTGATTGGTGGTGGATGGACGACATGCAGGAGATTTCCTTCGAGGAGCGCTGGGAAAAGTACTGGACGCCCATGTACGACTCGATCCGCGGACCAACCGGAAAGCCCGACTTGATCCTCTGGCAGAACGGTCTCTGGGACCAGCGAGCTTTCTGGGAGGCTGGCGAGGCCAACCACGAAAAGGACGTTTATCCCATGGGAACACGCGTACGACAGCTCGTCTGGCAAGAAATCCGTTTCGCAGCCGCTCGTATCCGCAAGTTCGTCGAGACCATCCACCAAGAATTCGGCGACGTCCCTACCATGTTCCGCGCCATGACAATGCATCGTGTCAGCGACGCCGTCGACGCTAGTATCTACGATCTCGAGCGTTTATCGCGCGCGACGGCTGAGAAGGCGGGCCACGAGGTGTTTGAATGGGGTCGACTCATTTCTTCGCTTTCGATGCTGTACAAGGATAAGACGCATCCTGGAAGAGGACCTGCGAGCTGGCTTTGGGGAAACATGGTGCTTGAATACCTTGCGCGTGTGGGCGGAGCGGGTGATGAGACGAGAAAGCCTTATTTTGATGGCTGGGACAAGTGTCATTCTCAGCTGGTTAACTGGGGTGGACGATAGGTGTAGAGTAAAGTATATGTTTATGACCGTGTATAGATTAATCAGAATGACTCAAGACTTTGGTTGACAACGATGTGACGACTTGCTCTGGCTGTGAAGGAATAGCAACCGGACTTATGCTGTTGCTGGATGCGAAACAGAACCTGTACAAGAACAGTCTATAAAGAGCAACAGGGCATTTATATGGACAATTATCCCACCAAACAGCTCCGTCTAGACGTACGATTCCGCTTTTGACTTAGACAGCACTGATGCTGCACGCCAATCTATGTAATATCCATCGTGCAACCCAGCTGTTGCAGTTTCTCAACGGCCATCACGCTGCCCTACACGCCAATGTCGCATGACAGATGTTCCTTGCAGCCTTTCTGTAACACAATCGCACGTAACTCAAGATGTCAGATTTATCTACCACGTGTATAAAGGACGACCTCAATGTGGCTCCGGTCACTCCTTTGATGAAACCCTCGCCCACTTGACTAAACTCTAGGGTGCGGAAGATGTCAATAGCCGCTGGACCGACGAGGGCATTTGTCCAATCGAAAACTGCATTTATTCGTTGCTTGTTACAGCGAAGGTTGACAGTGCGAAAGTCCATGTGTAAGAGACTGGATGGGAAGCGTTTGAGGCCTTGGAGTGTAGTGTGGACGAGTTCCCAGTTTGTGACCCAATTAGAAGCACCAGGGACATGCTTAGATAGCACCAAGAAGCGTCTTTGCATTCTTTGTTCAATTGTTGAGAATACGTCTGTCGTTTATTGGGCAACTGTTCTCATAGATGGATCGGACATTGGTGTTGAGTGTATCAATGCTGCTACACATCCCATCTCCTGGTGTGTAATCTCGGTTCCATTATCAGCCACATACTCGCACAACATGGCTGGGTAATCATCTTCTTCAAGGTATCTGTACGACTTGGGCGCAGGAACTGATCCGTCTTGGAGGAGGTTGTAGATGCGCATTTCTTGTTGGATGAGACGCTTGGCTTCAACATCGAAGTCGTTGGCGTTTTGGTAAACCCTGCATCTGGGAACTCTGAGAACGACTTGACCATACACGGGGGTTGTGGCTTTGTAGACTAAGCATTCGAGCCCTTGGCCGGCGACGTCAACGTCGGCTAGGTTTTCGGTTTTGATAAAGTGTTGGGCTACTTGCATAGTAGCGGTTGTGGTTGAGCTGGGAAGATAGGGGTGATTAAGACTTGAGGTGAGTGAAATATGGAATATATTCATACTGTTTGGAGGCTATTGAAAGTGATAGTCTGATGTACGAATACAAGTCAACGACATGGTGTCAGCAGTATTCAGGTGTGAATCATCACAAGAGACCAGGGCACGATGTTGAATGGATATAAGTGTTATTCAGTTTCCGCCTGGAAGATACGAAACATTTGACTTGTTACTTTTCCTCTTGGGAATATATGTGAGTGATCATATGGAAGAGTAGGTAGAAATTGTTTTGTCTATCATTGAATTGAACAAGCTATCCTTCACTGGCCACCAACAAGACTATCAGTACATCATTTCGCCACATACGCTTTAGAATGAGTTATGCGCTCATCAATAAAAGACAGACGTGGGAGATATTTCGAACGATATCCCGCTGTCTTTCATCGCCTCCGTGATCGTCTCGACCGAGTAAGATGAGCTATCTGGCTCGAAGCCTGTCTGTCTGAACGTTTTGAGAACCGGAAACGAGCCGTGTTTTGCGGTCCTGGCTAGCATGAGAGTAGGTTCATAAAAACCCAAGTGTTGTCCATCGAGAGTCGCCGTCTTGACTGAAGCGGGAAGCAAGCTGATGAGAGATGTGTTCAGCGGGTCTTCTTCCAGACTGAGGGACATTCCGCCTAAGACGAGAGTCGTCAGGGAGGTAAACTCCTTGAATGAACCAATACGTTCGGGGGGCAAACCGTCGTCATCAAGCTGCCAAAAGACCTCGAGACGTCGTAATGTGTCTTTGAGTGAAATGAGAGTCTGCGGCAGTTTCTCGAGTCTAAAGTCTAGAAGAATGCTGGGAAAAGGCGGCCTCGCATTGTAGGTGTAAGTAAACACCTCGAGCTGTGGGCATTGTTCGCAAAGATTCTTCAAATCATGCAAGAAGAAGAGGCTACCGATTAGCCTAAGAGTCTTGAGGTTCCCTAGACTCAACGGATATGAAACAAACAAGGGAGTGGTAATCTCCAATGTTTCAAGATTGTTAGCCTTTTCCAATAGATGCTTAAGACCGTACATGTTGTAAGAACCAAAAGATCTATCTTCTTCAACGTACCCATCGATGGTCAGATGCCGCAAATAATCTAGCCTTGTCGAGGCTGGCAGAAAACGACCAGGGATGGCCCTATGGATGACATCGAGGCCCAAGTGCTTAACGTTGGAAAACAAACTCAGAAACATGTCGATAAGAACACAATGAGACTGACAGAGTGGCTTAGGGTATCCCAAGGAATCAGCATCGAAGTCGTAGAAGAGGTCCATACTGTCGCCATCATCAAGCTCGTGTCTGTCGGTCGGAGGATCCCAATAACAAAGCCGTTGGTGATCCTCCAACATACCAAGCCGGTCGACCCCTTGTTGAATGAGATGCCAATCGGGTCCTGGTGGAACTACATAGTCCTTAATATAGAGACGTCGGACGTGTTTCCCCAAGGCAGGGCGGTTGATCGAGGATCGAACAAATTTGATGACCCAGGGGTTCTCCCAGTATCCGGCGTAGAGGTCGTGATATGCAAACTCGATGGCGACATCACGAAGGGCTCGGCAGGTTTTGGCGAGATTGACCAAGGTTTTTGTTTCAACAGAATCTTGTGATGTCCATAGCAAGCTTGGCCATTGGTAGGATTTCGAGTCTAGCTGAACAGATTTGTTCACTTCTGCATCCTTGCAGTGAGAGCATAGCTGGGTACAGATGACACGGAGTATCTCGACTGGAAGAGTGGGTAGTATAGCCTGAGACATTGTAGCAGGATTGTATGATGGATGAATGATTCGTATTCTGATGAAGAGGAGGAAATTGAAGAAGAACAAGCAACTAGAGACGTCTGAGAGATACTAAACGGTATTTCGAATCAAAGCGCGTGTGTTTGTTGTGAGATGACATTTTGCGTGAGGCAGTTTGCGATGCGTTAATACACATACATACACGGTCGAAGAGGTAAGAGCCACCACTACGCCAGCTACTGGAAGGCTTTACCCAAGTGTTCATCCGATCTTAGCATTCTTTTCTGGCATAGGTAGCTGGGTAGCTATTGCAGGCTACAGTTCTCTAGGTTCCATACACGGTGACGCTTTCTTGCGTCCTTTACAAGATACTTCCTAATGGGCCACGCCAGGCGTAGATATCGGCGTTTCTGAAGGCGGACTCTCAACAGGAGGAGGTGGAGGAGTTTCTTCCTCTTCAGCTGGAGTAAATGCCGCCGCTTCCAAGGGAATCTCTCCAACAGTTCCACCAGTAGCCTCACCCCCGTCAACATTGGCCGTAGCCCCAGCTGCAAGCTTGGAAAACTCTACCAAAGCATTTTCAGTTGGACTAAAACACAAGTTAGCAATCGCTTACAAAGTCTGATAGTATTGATCATACGGATTGATAGCCATCACCTGGCCAGTCTGACAATGCGGTCCAGTCGCGCAGTAAAGGTAGATTGGCTCCGTGCTTGTCAAGGGCACATTGAATGTCCCAACAGTAGTCTGCCCGGCTTCAAAAGGTATATGGCCGCTGTGAATGGCGCCAGACTGTGTAGCTTGGAGAGGCTGGCATGGTGAGTCTTGAGCGCTTTGGGTGACTGTATGATTTCCTGAACTGAACTGAAATTGAATCACATCGCCAGGTACGGCGCGGACTAGGTTGGGAACGAAAGTGTCTTGCGGACCGCCGACGACGACTGGAATGAGCCTGTTGGCTTGACGGGGGAGCGGTGCGTTTTCTCGAACTGCAGGGTGTAAGCTCTCTTGTTGGATAAAGTGGTATTGGAGACATACTCGTCAATGGTTTGCTCTTTTCGAGCTCGATGAGTGCGGAGACTTCTCTTGAGGACATTTCGATAAGAGGAACAGCGGCTGCAACTGCAATCCATAGGTAGGTTTTCAAGGCTAGCATATTGAAGTAGTGATCGGTACAGTTAGGAATAAGTAAAGAATGGGTTGTCGAAGACCGTCAAGGTACTTTGAAAGATAATTAATAGATCCTCGCCAGGAGGTAGAGAAAGAAGAGAAAAGAGAAACAGGTAATAGAGAATGGGGGAAGAAGATGATCTCGCAGTTTTTCATGTTAACATCAGACCAGCGTTTACACATCTTTATATTCTTCTCGGTGGATAACATCTTTTCAATACTGCAACTCGGTTGAAGATTGAAACCGCTCAGGTGTTAAGTTGAGACAAACATTCCCAAGCGAGTCACTACTTTCTCTATAGATGACGAGTCTTGTTGCATTCACAAGTTGAGTTCTTGCCAAGCTGTTTGGTTGATTGTTTCAGACGAGGTTGCGCATTACCAGATTCGCCGAGCAGGTTTCGCCCACTTATATATAACCAGTGATTAAGCTGCTAAGAGCTAATCTTAAGTGTTAAACACTGTCGATCATTTGAAACTGCCAAGGGGATTAACCGGAGCAGACAACGTTCTTGAAACTATCATGCTTGGGTTATCGGGATGTGGGCGGACGTACCGAAGACGTGTTATCTGAAGCAGTAAAGAGTTATCCTGATGCTACATACATGGATTAATATCCCCTGACGAGTTACAGAGACTTTAATTACAGGTCTATAGCCTTGTGAACTGAGTTATGCGACGAACCAAGCTAGTCGTCTCAGCCGAAATATTAGCCGATGCTGTCTTCCTCGGAAGTTGAGGTCATTATGGAGACCGGCTGTTGAAGCTCCGGCAAGTATCCGGGACTATAATAGCTTAAAAGCTCACAAGACAAGCTATTTCGTTAACTGTGAACCTAAAATAAAGAACACAACGAAACAGGTGGAATACCAGAACTCGAGCAGCAATGTCGACCTCTGATTCAGTCGTCTACCACTACCTCGCTATCGGCAAGCTTGGCCGAGGTGAAGTTGTCAAGTGAGTTAGTCGACTATAGCAGGATTATAGTAAATGGTTGCTAATGAATGACCCGAATAGGCTGTTCATGATCGATGCAGGCATCAAGTTTGAGGAGCGTCTGTACCCCAGGGACGACACCTGGCCTGAGACAAAGGAAAAATTGAAGCAGCAAGGTCTTACTCGCAATGGACAAGTTCCTGCTCTTGAATACAAGGGCCTTGTTCTTACCGGCGTCAGTGAACCTTTAAGTCCAATGAATTTAGTCAGTGCTAACTTGATTAGCATATCCCAATTCTTCGTTTCTTATCCCGCGATCTCGGTAGATATGACGGCAATACCAACCAAGACAAGTACTTGGTAGATCTAGTATCAGACATCTATGTCGACTGGAGAGTAAGCTCACTCTCACCTCGTGTTTCAACGAAATTAATCGATTATCTAGGTCCATTGGGTGACCAACCTCAAAGGCCCCAACAGCGAGTATAAAGACAAGATCGCTCCCGCCTACTATGATCTCATTGGGAAATACTATTCCGATCGCGAAGGACCATATCTTCTTGGAGATGAGGTCAGCTATGCGGACTTTGCGGTCTATGTGTCGATAGACAATGACGCGCGAACAGAAACACTTCCGGTACACCCGACAGTCCTTTATTATGGTTTAGAAGTAGAGCTAATATTTGACGTACAGGCTACACTCCCAGATTCTATTAACAAGTTCAAGACTGCATTCGAGGCTCGACCTAACATTGTCGACTACATTAAGCAGGGTTAGGTTGAATGTTTGCAACTAACCCCAATGTTAGATAGATATTTGAAAGTCCTCTTCCTTCAAGCAGACCTTTTGCATCTCAGCCCTCAACTCGCAGCACGTCTTTATCTATAGCCAAATCTATATCCGTTGAGCGCGCAGCTGGAAAGTTTCTGGTATTTCAGATTTTATGAGGCCAACCTAATTATATTGTCTTAATTAAACTCATCAATGACTATGCCGTGGGGGGGCGCAAATCTTGTCCTCGTCTCCCCGCAGAACCCCAACGTTCAGATTAGCCTGATTCAAGCTCCCCCGCCATGGATTTCAGCTTCTTCGTTGGTGGAATATTACAAACCGACATGTCCGGTTGACTTGTTCTGTATATCATTGCCCCCGTTTCCAAAATTGGCTGTATCACTACGGCACTTCACATCCGAGCTTTGGCTTTCTAATTGAACAAGTTCTTGTATCTGATTCGTGGAGTAACATAATTCACTTCCAAGATCATCGTATTCTTGCTTTCTTTATTGCAGGGAGTTATCAAGGGGTATTATAGTTCTGGAAGAGGCAGGTTGGATTGTCTGTATATAAGTAGACGATCCTCTTCGTTGCCAAGCTGTCTTCATTACCAACTACGATTCTTAAAAATGAGGGGCTTCATTGTGAACGTGGCCCTGGTGGCCGCAACTTTCTTGTCTACAGCAGACGCATCCGGTCCTAAAGGCCCAGTTGACACTTACAAGAGATGCCAACGACAAACAAAACGCCCTACGGAGGGTTGTCCTAAGGGCACTCTTTACGTCGCCAAAAATGATACCCGAGCAGACTTCAACTCCATCCAAGATGCCATTGACTCTCTGGGCAATACCAAAATCCCTGGCCATATTCTAATTGCTCCGGGAAGCTATACAGAGCAACTCAACGTCACTCGCCAAGGCCCTCTTCATTTGATCGGCGCCTCAAACCTACCATGGAAGAATGAGTTGTACGCGGACATTGATATTAACACCCCAACCCAGAACGATGTGCAAATTTGGTGGAACTCAGCAAATACTAATAACCGCACCTTCATCGACAATGTATTCAGCGGCGTGCTGACCATTGGGCCAACACTCAATGCCACGTTTACTGGAGCAGGTCCTTCAGGATGGCCGATTCCGGCTGGTACGCCGTTTGGATGCACTGATTTCCGTGCCTACAACATCGATTTTAGGAATGAATTTGCGCCGCGGTCTTCTGGTCCAGCTCATGCTGTGGGTGTTAGCATGGCCAATGCTGGGTTTTATTCTTGCGGATTTTATAGTTATCAGGATACTGTAAGTCATCTATCAGCAGGGTAGATTTGCTTACTGACTTTGAAATAGGTCTACGTTGGAAAGCTTGGAAACGCTTTCTTCTATGACAACATCATCGCTGGACAAACAGATTTCCTCTACGGATTTGGCACAGCATGGATTGATCGTTCAACGCTGTCGCTTCGAAACTGCGGCGGTGGCATCACTGCGTGGAAAGGCCTCAACACCACGTTTGAAAACAAATACGGAGTATACATCGACAACTCCAAGGTGATCCCATCAAACTCCACCATTGCTAAAGACTTGGTGGGCAAGTGTGCGCTCGGTAGACCGTGGAACTCACAGCACCGATCTATCTTTATGCAATCCTACTTTGATCCCGTTATCTTGCCTTCTGGATATATCGAATGGAGTCCGGCGACGCCTCGGGTGGATAATTCTACGTTCATGGCTGTTTGGAAAGACTTTGGTCCGGGGTATGATGCGAAGGCTTTGCAGGCGAGCAATGTCACTAGGTTTTTGACTGATGCGGAGGTTGAGCCTTATAGGTCTCCTGCTGATGTATTTCAGACTCCTGAGGGCAAGTTTGGTAATGTGCGTTGGATTGATAAGAAGGCGTTGTGAATCGAGCATGGCCTTTGATAGAAAATCTTCAACGAATCCTTATATCCCATTGACCTATCACGGTTGAAGGTACTTTACAATTACGCATATCAAATGATAACAGCATGTTCACATGTCCCCGGCATTGCTTCTTATATCCCGAGGTCGAACGATATTGAACGCCTAACAAGAAAACTCTAACATAGCGTTGTTTCAAACATGGCTGCCACATTGCCTTCAATGATTCGATTTAGCAACCAACCAACTCGCTAGGTTAGCGAGAAATTCACAAGCCAGAAGAACAAGCGAGATGAGCGCTGAATCCATCTGCAGGGGTTTCGGTTTTATATCCAATAATATGTTGGTAAAGTCATGGCCCCTATGTTTGTTTGCGGGGTAGAGGCAATCAAAAGGATCGAGACTCGATTATCGCTTTGTTAAGAATGGGTCTGACGATGATCGGTACCTGGTTCATTATGGGTAAAAGAAGATAGAGTTGCGGTTCATATCGCCTTTCCGTAAAGTCAATGACAGTACGTATAGTGAAACATTATCAAAGAATATCAATCTACCTCAGCCCTACTCCTCTTCTTGCAACGCTCTTGGCACCCATACTATGAAACTCAGATTACAATAGCGAGTGCGAGTGGCAAACAAACAACTGTGACTGTTGGTCCATCCCATCACACCAGGATTATAGCAAGCCACCTAACTAACTAAACCGCAACAGCCGAGGGATTCCCATGTCATGTCCCCAGTAATAAGCGTAGCTTACGCCCTCGATCGACGTTTTCTCTCATTTTCCTCCACTTCTCCAATGTCTCTCTTTGAGGCTATCTCAGAGCCTCAAGATGCCATCAAAACGCTGATCGAACTGCACACGCCATGGGCTACTCAGGGGGTGATGACGACCCTGCCGGACATGGTCTATCAACAGCAATTCCCATTGCTGTCTGCATGGGGATTTCTCTCTACAATGTCGTCGAATTAAACGTCCTTATTCTCACAACCTTCAAGACCTGGCAAAGTTTATACTTTTGGAGCTTCCTAGTCGCCACCAATGGAATTGCACCGCACACGATTGGCTTCATGCTTAAGAATCTGGTCCTTTCGGATAATTTTATTCTCTACATTACTCTTATCTCACTGGGATGGGTCTTGATGGTCACAGGCCAGTCGCTTGTGCTATACTCACGACTACACCTCATCTTCTGGAATCAATTCTACCTCAAGCTCGTGCTGGCCATGATTATCACCAACGCTATCGTCTTACATATTCCAATCATTATTCTCATGTACGGCGCTAATAGCAGCGATACAAATCCCTGGGTACATCCTTATCAGATATACGAAAAGATTCAAGTCACCATGTTCTTCTTCCAGGAACTTATCATCTCGGCAATCTATATCAAAGCGTGTTCCTCCTTTTTTGGGACTGAAGGCTTTTTATACCGACAAGGTGTGCGTCGAATGCGCAAACATTTACTTTTGGTCAACGTTCTCATTATACTTCTCGATATTCCGATATTAGTTCTTGAGTTTATGGATTTATACGACCTCCAGACTGCGTACAAAGCAATTGTTTACAGTATCAAGTTGAAACTTGAGTTTAACCTCTTGAACCGACTGGTCGAGGTAGCGAAGGGGAACGACACCCATGATCCTTACAGCGGCAACAGAACCGTCACCAATATGCGAATGTCCATATTTGAGCAGGATCGGGTTGGCTCTGTGAGCAGGAATGATGTGCATGACAGCGTTGAAACGAATATTGGTCATAAAAGACGACCAAGGAGAGGATCGAGCTCAGACGATGGGGGTTTGATAAATACCGACATAGTAGTGAGCTGTGTTGAGCGGAGGGAAGATGATATTGAGAGCATAGGGCGAAGAATGTCGATATAATGTAACAACTGAATGAAATCTCAATTCTGCTGTCTTGTTTTTAGTCAGCATAGGCGCCTCAGTCGAAAGTCATGTGGTGATGTCGTTCACGTCTTCGCAGCAGTTCCAGGGCCGACGTCTAAAGGCGGCGACATCATATCTGCTTCTCCTCGCAACTTTGGTCGCAGCCGGCTTTAGTAGGGCGATATTCTCACCGCAGGAGGCCCAGGAGGAGATAGTGGACTGCGTCAGCTTTTGTGACGGGATCACAGTAAAGATGTATATAGATCAAGTCTGGTCATTTTTGTTAGGTGTCTACGTCAAGACAGGGACTATAATGCAGTGTTATATACTAATAGACTATTCCGTCATTACCTCAAGCCTGACTTGTGCCTCGACTGTAATACGAAAGTCACCACCACTTCCACACATCAAGTGCTGCCTAGTACCAAGGCCACTGAGCCCAAATTAGTCGCCCTGCCTTGTAGCGATGCATTGCACGGAAAAGCCAGGTCTTTTTTGGTTTGGCTTTATCCCGGGAAACATGAAACTGTTGAAACTTCCGAGATAGTGCAAAGTCATGGTGCTTCTTTGACCCAAGTCTTAAATAGATTCCCTCAATACTCAGGAAAGCTAGACTACAACGTCCCCACGAAGCCATTAAGCCAGCTAAAGCGCTTATGTCTTTTGTGAGGGACCCAGAACGATCCCGGAGTTCACTATTTCATGGCACGAGCGACTTCGCCACTAAGTGCACTTCTTCCTCAGGCCAGCATGTCCACTAAATCTGTTGACGCTTCAGGATCATATGCATGGGACCAGACTGTACAGTTCTGCATTGGGTTGTCGCCACGGGTCCCTCGGAACAAGTTGTACGAAACATGCATCTAACGCGCTGATGGGTTCGATTCATCCTTGCCTTTAAACAAGTAGATATAGGGATAGAGGTGACCTAGCATAATCCCTAGGTGCTGCCGGCTTGTGCTAATCCCATACGGATAGTGCGACCTTAAAAAAAGTACGTATCTGTATAGATATTTTAGTGTATCGGGACCTCAGGATTCAATAAAACACGAGACTCACTTACACTAAAATCCGATCTCCTACCTATTCCAGTCTTGTGTATTTTTTTAACCCCTAGCCGGATAACTCTATTTTTATGCTAAATCTAGCTTATCTGAGTAAACTTTACCTTTTTAGGTTTACGACAGAAAAAGATGCCTCGCTTAGAAATGCATAAAACTTAAGGTACGTCAGCCAGCCGGTAAGACCTAAATAGGTACATCCGACCCTCTGCCTGGATAGGTTTTGCCCCGAACCGATCAAACCGATCAGGGCGTAAATCACAACTGCTATAGTAGACATCTCAGATAGAATTCCAAGGCTTCTATTGCGAAAGAGCGGCAAGACTGTATTTTGCACCTAACTGTAACTATAGGTATAGACAGAACCGGTGTGATTAATACATCATACGGGAGGAGAAGCAGGTTATTATAGGTACGGAAAATAAGGTCTAGCATCAGGAAAGCTCATCGGCAACTATGTGAGCATTAGGTAGATAATACTTAAATTGTGGAAAAAGAATAAGGTTCTTTTAATATTACTAAGTAACCTTCTTTTTAGGTAGCAGAGGTTAAACTAAGAGTCAGTTAGTGTGATTGGTATAATGGCAGTTATGCTCAGAAGCATCGATAACAAGAAGGCGAATATTATCATATACGGTAATGAAAAGTTCGTTATTCAGTTTGTCCGACAGTCTAAACGGCAAGTGATTTGGTGACAGGTAAGTGGTGTTCAAAATACCGGCACCGGTCTCTTTGACCCATACCGAATGTCAGGTTAACGGACTCACTTCTGATTCATCCGTCTCTTTTACGAACCGGGTGGTCCTAGTGACCTCTGGATAGATTACCCATTATGTCTTAATTTCGTTCCCTGCGCAAAACACGGCATTATCGGACATTGCGCCCTACCTATGGCTCGCCTCTTCGGTACTTCGGTAATCCGACCTCGCCGACGTTGAGTAGACCCAGCAGCTATAAGTAAAGTAGACAGACACAATCGCTCGTTTATTCCCAGTGTGCTCTAGGAGATCAAGACTTTCAATTCGTACTCTTTACCTTTCTGTAACGCATGTCTTTAACGCATGTCTTAAGTCGTCGCGAGTGTATTGTCAGTATCCGTGCGAGCGTCTGTTATCGCTCTTTGCTATAGCTTTGGGATCTACAGTAAGTTTATGCCGACTCTTGTAAGGTCTTGCAAAAACTAACAGCCCAGATCTTTACCCACTTAGTTCTCTACAACCAAGTTTATAAGTCAATCTTAACGATGAAGCTGGCTACTGCTTTCGGAGTATTAGCATCTCTCTTGGCCCTCGAGGCATCTGCCCAACCTACGAGGCTTAGCCAGAGTCTCTACGTGACGGAAACTCCAGACGACATTCGTCCCTACGTAATCGCAAAAAATTATGGCACAAATCTCCAACTTCCGAGTCAATTACTGCGAATCCCAGTATCGACCAACTCGTCTGGTGGTAGATTCAGCATCTTACAGATTGCCGGTCCCCAGTCAGCTACTGTAGGCATCTGGCCACATATACACAAGAGATTCTACGAGAATTTCTATGTTTCCAGGGGGCGTTTGCAGCTATGGACCCAATTGAACACCTCCCATGCGGAGCAAAATACTCGTGTCATGACACAGGGCGACTTCGGTGGCGTCGCCCATAACACGATTCATTCATTCCAGATGCTAGACCCAGACACGTTGTTCACCTGCGTGATCGAACCTGGCGGGTTTGAAGCTCTCTTTTTTCTAGGTGACACTGCCTCATATAACTCGTCGATCGGTTCTGCATACCCACCCGCGGAAGAGGGCGGAGATAGACCTCTCCCGCCCATTGAAGTCCTCCAGGCCAATGATCATTACCCTTTGCCCGACTTCCCCCTCCGTCGTGATGACATAAACGGCATCGCAGGCTCTGGGAATTGGCACAATGGTTCGAACGAGCTCCCCACAGAGGCCAACACCCCGTTTTATATCGCCAAGGGCTGGGGCCCCAAGTATCTCAACAGCGAAGGAGGCGTCTATAAAATCATCACGCCTCTCCAAACTGAAATCACCAGCGGGGGAAACCTTACCATGGGAACTATCACAATGAGCCCGTTGCAGCCTGGGGGGAGACCTTCACAAGCCATGTTTACCGAACATACGTCGCTAGTAATGGAGGAAGGCCAGCTCGTGGTCACAGTCGATGGCCAGACGGCGAAGTTGATTGACGGAGATGTGATTTTTATCCCTGCGGGCACTCAGTTTACATACTACGCATCAGCTGCTGTCACTAAATTCTTATATGTAAATCCCGGTCGAGACGGTCTTGCGAGCCAGTTGATGCAAAATAGCATCCCCTGGGACTTTGTTACATATCCCCCAAATGCGCCATAATAGGGGGGTGAGCTTTATCTTTCGAAAATGCATATTATGTAGGAATTTATCTTGACCTGGTATGTATATAATATAAGACTTTTAGTTATTTTAAGCTTAAATTAAGCTTGAAAAGAATTTTTTAAAATCTGGATTTAAGGTTAAAATAAAAGTGTCACATTCGCGTTACTGTTACACTTGCTTATTGACTACGTTAAGTGTTAGTTATTCTTTATTATTGTTAAAGCTATCTTTAGGTTACATATTAAACCTTATAGAAGGTCTTACAGTACGCACATCTCTATAGCAGATAACAACCAAGAAGTTAGTTAGGCTTAGCTTTGATATGTCAGTCCAGAAGCTCAGCATATATGGCCGTCCACCCAACTATTAAGCTCTTACCATTAGGCCACCCCCAAGCAGAGATAGCAATGCTAACCACTTGAGTAACATTTTGAAAGTCAAATGCCTTTATTGTCAATACAAAGACCCAATAGAAGCATACCCATCGGTGTTTAATCGAATGGAAGTGGCCGGTTGGCGTATACCGTCAATTGACCGCGCAAAATTTAGGACAAGCACTTCGCCTAGGAATAATTCCTTGCCTAAGTATATCAAGACTCCAAGCCCATAGCTTGTTCTCTCCAAGACGACATATGGCTTCTCAAAACATTGATATAACCAGAAGGGGAACTCTATAGAAAACGTTTTTTTCTTTTTTTTTTCTTTTTCTACATCCGGAGACATCCTCTTCTGACAGGCTAGGTAGTAAGATGCATATCAGTCCTAAACTCTCAGCACTTCTAGGTAAACAAACCCAGCTCTATAAGCTAGCTGAAATAATTCATAAAAGTCGAAATGTGTGAATTTAGCTATTATGAACCTTATAGGACATGCAACCGTGTAATTTATATCTTCTTGACGATTTATTGGACATTATTGAATATATTATACACCACAATCCTACATGGTCTAGAACTGTCCGTGCTCACATCCTGTGCGTCCAATGTGAAGCCGTTTGGCATTAAACAAGCCCAAATCGGGCGAGACCAATCTAGACTTGCACTTTATGTCCACAAAGCGAAAGGTGGTTTTGCATTAACCAAGCCAAGTTGAGTAAAATGTCAGCAAATCTAGAGCTGAATGGGGAACTTGCGTGATTATGACCTTGCATAAGCGTTGGCTGACAAGTTCTTCTGGTCACACGATATTGAGCCATTGGGCTGAGACAAATGAATTCTTTGACTTGCAACTAGACACTTACAGGTAGATCTCTAAAGTCCAGTAGGGTAACTTGTTAGTTTGTTTCAATCAATTAAACTCCAGTAAACAAGATTGAGTTACCGGAAACAGGGCTGTTCATACCTCGCCTTTCCTCCACCAACATCGCATCGCAACCAACTTAAACTAACCCAAACAGAGTCCTCTCCAGCCACGTGAGACAACTGATGCGGATCAGGCCATTAGTTGCCTCTTAAAAAGAATGCACCGCAAAAAACGCCTCGCGCTTGGCACCAATTAACCCTTGCATAAGTACGGCCCAGCTGTCACTAACAAGGTTGTCACTTTCAGCCGCACCAGCTCAAGTAAAGCTGAACCCCGCCCCCCAGGATAAGAATTCCAATCTTCCCTCTATCATCTCCGTTTTCCTGCGGTATAAACCATAAGCAATCGAAATGAAGCAGCTTCCGTGCTATATGTTGACCCTCAGCTTCTGGGCCGTCGTGGCTAATGCCATGGCAATCTCAGAAGCGACGAAGCGACGCGATGTCGGTTATCTCTCTATGCCCGAGCCGACGCCCATGGTCGAGATGCTGGAGCTGAGGCATCGTGATCTGGGTAAGCGGCAGGAAACTTCCATGGCAGATATCACCTATACAGTAATTGTCAGTCCTGATTCAACATGCGGTTATCTATCGGGCTCGCCTGGAAACGGTATTACATGCTCCAACGGCGACAGATGTAGCTGGGAAGTCGGCCATGTCCTGGGTATCTTTTGCGGTGAAACTGTGTTCAATCGATGTTTTGACAGAGACGATGCTCTGAACACGAGAATCTGCAACGATGTCTGCCAGAGCAACTCGTACAATCTTCTCTGGTAAGACGCTACATCTAATCAAATTTAGCGTCACTAACGATAAATAGCACCGATAGTTCTGCTCCGTATTGCGGAACTTATGCCTACGAATCCGGCGTCCGGGGCTATAGATGCGCATCGTCTACGTTGACCAGGGACCAGAGTGTGGCCTTTACCTACGACGGCGAAGAAAGTCGCACGTTTGAAACAACGTTTCTTTCCAACGAGCCACTAGAACCAACCGACACCGAAGAAGAGATAACAGAGACTTCGACAACCGTCAAGTCAAGCACAACTCTACCATCAACAACTACTGAAGTGCCTCCTGTTGAGACTACCAACGAGCCCGATAATGGTCCCAATATTGGAGCAATTGTCGGAGGCACAATTGGAGGTTTTGTCGCCATTTCTTTCCTCGTCCTCGGTTTAATCTGGTTCCTCCGAAGAAACAAGAAGCAAAACACTACAGCTCCTTTCTCTCCCCCTGCCCCTCCTCCTTCTGCTCCGCAACAACCCATGGTGATACCAACTCCTAATATCCCAGAAGTCGCTGCGGATACAGTTCCGGCAATGACTCAGTACTATCCAAAGTCCGGAATGGCTTCACCGACCCAGTCTGAGTGGCGAGATTCGACGATGACTGTCCCGAATTCAGCCAGTCCTGTCTCGTATCAAACTTGGTCAACGAACCAGTATCCAACTGGAAACACGCCTCTTTCATACCAAGGACCACCAGAGAATTTCAACTATAAACGTTAATTTCAATATTAAGATAGCACTATGGATGTTTGTATCTCAATGTCATGATTGGTTTTGAATGAGTCAAATGTAGTGCAGTATACCATGAGCAGCAGCAGATTGATACTTTTAAGATTTAACGTTATACACGAGACTATCTTTAACTTTATATAATAAAAGAAAATAATAAGCATAAACGTGGTCAAGTAGTATTCGAATATGATCGTCGTGTGTTTTTCAGATCGACTTCGAGAAAACTATCTAAACTACAAGCAGACATATTAAACTAGTAAGACTAGATTCTAACCAGATAGAAAAGAAAATAGACTATCTTCGCTGCAAACAACTTTCATAAGATGTAATCAGACATTACAGTTTGTGGTTATACAGATACTTTTCACGGACAGGCAAGAGGATGAATCAAGTACTCAAATCGCTAAATCAATTTCAACGGACTAGACTATCAATCTCAAGTCTTACTACTACACAAAGAGCGAGCTTCGAGAACTATGAAAACAATCTTTCCAGTTTCAAATCTCCCTTGCCACCATCTCCTCACAGACGATGTCGGACCTCGAGCTCACCAGGTGCCTGGTAAGTGGGAACCTTCATGTCAAGAGCCTCACCAGAGTAGCCAAGGTCCTCTGCGACGAGGACGGCAGCCTTTTCTCCGATCAGGAGAGCAGTAGAGTAGGTGTTGCAGCCGACGTTGTCGGGGCAGATGGACAGATCAGCGACCTTGAGACCCTTGACGCCGTGGACGTTGAGTCTCTCGTCGAGAACACCGTGCTTGACGATACTATTGCCCTCCTTGGGTGCCATGGAACATGTTCCGAGGCAGTGCCAGGTAGACTCAGTGTGGCGCTTGACCCATTCTTGAGAAGAGTTAGTTATGTGATAGTTACAGAGGTAGGGATGTGACTAACCTTCGACGGCCTTGAGATCCTTCTCGCTGTACTTGAGCTCCTCGCGGATGTGAGCGCGGTTGGAGTTGAGGATGTTGGCACTGGGCTTGCGGTCGGCCTCGGGGAGAGGAGAGGACCAGCTTCCGTGGGAGATACCAGCTGTGATGTTGCCGGGGAGGGCGTAGGCCTTGGTAGTCTCAAGATCAAGATCGTGAGCACGAGCAGGGCTGTCGTAGTCAAAGAAGGGGTGCTGGGCAAGGTTAGTCTACTTGTGGTCAAGTAAGAGGGGTATTGGCATACCATGTTCTCGACTTCACCGGCATAGGCTTCCATGCGGCGAGCAGTCTCACGAGACTTGATATATCCCCAGACCATGGGGACCATGTCACGCTCATCGTTCATCTAATCACTGTTAGTATCACTCGACAGAGCTGAAGCTGAAGTAACTTACGAAACCAGCATCAAAGTCGGGAGTGTCATAGGGGTCGGCACTCTTGATGTGGGTGAAACCACGAGAGAAGGGATACTCGAGGAAGTGGAACATGGAGAAGAACTTTCCAGGAGGCCTAGAGAATGTTAGTCAAGATCAAATAAGTGTTGGATTGGATACAACATACACGAGCATGTGGTCGCCAAAGAAACCGGCAATCACAGAGTAGTGCATGACGGGCTTGTCAGGCTTGTCCTTGAAGTATGACTTCCAACCCTCGGTGAAGTGAGGAGTTGGCCAGCGCTCAAAGTCCTTGAGCTCCTGCTCGTTAGGTCGGATCTTGACACCGGCCTCGATACCGTTGGTGGCAAGGGGGCCAGTGCCCTTGGAGTGCCACTCATCGAATACTTTCTGTTTTTGCCATTAGAAGCTGTAGGATAGTGCTGTGGATATTGGTGTAAGCTTACCTTCTGAACCTCAGGGTCTCCACGAACAAAGTCGTCGAAACTCTCAGTCTCAGGCTTAGCCCGATACACGGAGAAAGTGAGGTAATGATCCTGGAAGTTAAGACCAACACCAGGAAGATCAACCTTGGGCTCAACACCCGCGGCACGGAGCTTCTGGGGGTCACCGATACCAGATCGCTGGAGGATCAAAGGCGAGGAGAGTGTACCGCCGCTGACGACGATCTGCTTCCTGGCGCGGAAGATTCTCTTCTGAAGCTGGTTGGGGTGAAGGGGCTTGGTAGGAACAGTCTGGACTCCAACAGCGCGACCATTCTCGATGATGACCTTGTCAACCTTTGTGTTGCAGGCAAGGTAGAGGTTGCTGTGCTTGGCGCGAGTGGCGTGGATGTAAGCGTGGGCAGAGTCACTTCGACGTCCGGTGTCTCTGTTAATCCACTTGAGCCAATGCTCAGCGCCGTGACCGGTGCTGAGATCCTGGAGATCATCGACAAAGGGGATGCCCTGAGATTCAGCAGCGCGGAGGAAGTCGTCCTTGATGGGGTAGGTGTAGTTTCCAAAGGAGACCTTGATGGGACCTTCGAAACCGTGAATCTCGGGGTTGACCGAGTGACGCTGATATGTCTCGTGCTTCTTCATGAGCGGCAGAAGCTCCTCGGTAGTCCAACCCTTGGCCTGGAAGTCATCGTCTGTATTGCATTAGCCATAGTTAGTAGGATTCTGCGGTGACAACTCACAATCAGAGGCACTGGCTCGAGTGTACATCATAAAGTTGATCGAAGAACCACCGCCCAGGATATGAGCACAAGGGACAACAGCCTTTCGACCAGCAAGCCAGGGGCTAGCACGAGACTCGTAAAAGGAAGCCGTCTTGGAGTCGAGCTTCATGTTGCGAGGGTAGATACCAGGACGGAACACCCAAGGGTTGTTGAGGTTGCTCTCTCCAGCCTCGATCAAGAGAACCTTGAGATTGTGGTCGAGGTTGGCCAATCGACCAGCAACAACACAACCGCAGCTTCCACCGCCAGCCACGATGATATCGAACTCATCTGGCAACGTGCCAAGGCTATTCGCGTACGACTTGGTAGACGCCATGTTGAGTGTTTCTGTCCAAGACAAGGTACTAGGTGTAAGTAGTAGAAGATGATGATATCTTGGATGAATCTTTTTTTCTGTGGAACAGGAACTTGGCGAGCTTATTTATAGGCAGTGTATAACTGTAGGTTCTCAGAATCGATGCAGACGTAGTACACGATGCCGAAGGATTCCCGAAGTATGGCTCAAGTTGTAACGAATACTAGGAAGAGTATCAAGGTCTTCCCATGAACCCCCTCAGTCAGTCGATTGCGGGCACCAATAACGTCTGCATCACCAGATCATCTGGGGTAATAAGGATGTGGGTTACGGTTTCATTGTCATCAGCTCTAGTGGTGCATTGAGTTGATGCTTTGGGACAGAGTGCCACTGCCAGAGCTGGGGAGCCAACATGTTTGCTTGGCTGCATATCAGGGATATCATCTGCTTCGCCTCCCTTGAACGATTAACGTTTTCCGGGGGAATTTACTCTGTTTAGGAAACTGTCTGTATTTGGTAAAGCCAATTGATGTTCCACTTTTAAATCGAGTATTAGACTTGTGTCAATACAGTCAATTGCTGTGTTTGACATCCGTAGCATCCGAATCTCGCATCCTTGGTTGACTCGTGGGTTACAGAACCACAAATGGATTGGGCCCTTGGGGTAGCAGACAGACACCAATAGCTGTAAACTGGCTCGCAGATCAATATCCGAGCCTTGTAAGTTTGTTCTCGATCTCTATGAGTTTCCAACTTTGTCTGACTCGTCAACTTCAACTCTGATCCCCCGCCGGATAAAGCAAAGACCTCCCACCATCTCAACGCAAGGAATCCTTGATCAGGAAACTTCCTTTGTCCCGAGCTGCCGTCAATGATCCATGATCCATGATCCATGATCCATGATCCATGATCCATGATCCATCAAAGCTACAGCACAGTACATATTCCCCTCTTCCAAGCCCCTCAAGCCCCCCCAAGACCAACCAACAGGATACCAAGGCTTCGCTTGCATGTAAGATTACGACGTTTCTCCAGTATTACGGGCGTCAAAGCTGTAGGAGCTACCCTTGCCGCATACATCCAGGGTTGTTCCCGGACAAATAGGATCATCCAATGCTACATCCGAGCTACTGCTGCACCCCAGAAAACGCGGGGAGAGCTCCAAGAGTCACGGCAATAGAGTTTCCTCCCCGGAAAAAGGGTTACGAGAGGATGACGAACCAAGACCGGAAAACAGCGCTGGAACCTCAGCGAGGCAGGCCATTGGAGGGAGGTTTTTGGTGGTTGCGGACATTCCCCCGCATAACAAATGGGACTATAGCCAAGATATATCAAGGATGTTATTTCCAGATCCAAACAAGCAATATCCTAGAAGACCAAAAATTAAAAAGCTTAGACAAGAACAAAAAACATACAACAGCGGGGATTCGCTGGTCGTCACCGACCCAACTACTAATCCGCCC
>JAATHB010000313.1:0-59476 GCA_014822075.1 Fusarium buharicum | reverse complement strand
CTTTTAAGCCACTAAGCCCTACAGTCTTCCGTAGGAGCTAGTTCTAAGAGCCCTAAGACGGAATTCTGTCATACTGATGTTTAAGATCCAATAATAAACCTGGGAATGAACATTAATCAAGATGATGGTAATCTTGATCGTAAAATTGTCGATTCAACGAATCAGATCCTGTTCTGCGTTCCCCAGAATCTAGAAATAACGTGGAGCATTGCTGGGTGGAATTTGCGGGGAAGCTATTTCGGGATTTGAAATCGGCAAAGCTCGAGTGGCTGAATATTGACAGCGTGTTTATTCGATTAATAGTGTGGTTCTCGTTGGACATAAAAGCCATCATGTGCTTTCTTGCCTATGTTGAACAGACTGAGATAGTTTCTTGGCCATGTACTCAACTACCTACCAAAAGGTAACACAGCCGCCATGGCTGAAACCGGAGTGCATCTTTGAGGAGTTGACAACTCAATGCTAGGCGCGCTGCGTAACTCTTTAACCGCTGCTGACACGGAAACAACAGCAGCCGGCTTGGTTTTATTCTTAGCAACATGCAATAAGCGTTACAGATGTGCCAGGGGCTCTCCTAAATAGGCGTCAAAATACGCCTGTAACGCTGCCGAGGCAGGGGTCCAAGTGTCTGATCTTCTGTCTCACAATGCGACCTCACGCAACACCCGGTTTCGCCTCACTGCGACTACAAGCTTTTTCGAAACTGCTGACACAGACCGCGTTTGTTGGCTGAAAAATAAACATGAGTGAAATCTCCATATCTTTGCAGGGTCTGCCCTTCTTGACATTCCTTCGGTTGTTGATCCGGCATCACAACACAACAGCGTCTTTGAATTTAGCGTTCTAATTCTTGCATTCTTTACTGACCAGACTCTTCTAATAACTTTTGCATCGACCCATTCATTCATTCGATTTCTACAGTCTCTTCGAAAATCTCATCTCACCTGTCTCGACTTGCAGCTGCCAATGGATGATCTAGCAGTTGATCTACAACTCTCCCGCGTCATCTCCGCCTTTGAACAAACCACAATATTTACCTCTATCACACCGAATCCAACGCCTCGAGTTGAAGCTACGACCGGAGTTGAAGAGCCGACTGTCACGGTTACTCAGGAAAGCAATACGGATGATGCCTCCTCCGGCCTCCCTGGACCCAAGATCTTTGGAGCTCTTGAGATTATCATCGCCTTGGCCGGTCTTGGTAAGCAACTTGATATTTGTTAGCCATTATGATTATGCGTTTCTGACATATTGCAGTCATCTTGATACTCTTGGTCTTGGGCATCGTTCTATGTCACCGACGGAGGAAAGCCAAGCGACGACGAGCTGCTACCCGACTGGACAAGAATACCATGTTTGAGAAGGAGGAACAAGTCGCGGGGCACCATCCACCAACAGGAGCACGGTTACCAGCGTCAATATGGCCCAGGATGGCTGAAAAGAATCAGAAAGTCTATGATTATTGGCGTAACGAAGCATCACGTCAACCGCAGGCCGGTATGCAAGACGGTTTAAGTAGATACCGATAGCATTATCATATCAAAGCATATTATTCACTGCTATTCATCTCTATAATGGGTACACTTTGTGGATTCGTCTTACTCTGGCACAGCTAAAATCAACGACAATATTATTAAAAGCAAAGCAAATAACGACAATATTTAATTCGATAGTTTCTTTTTCTCGCCTCTCTTCTTTCTTTTAGTAATTCTCAGATTTATGCGAATTATTCTATCCTTTATAAGGTTATAGAAAGCGGGGGAACATTGCTCGTCATCGCTCGCAACAATCACGAAAGTATCACACACGCAATTGTTCCAAGTAAAGGCTGAATTAGCCAATAGAATTCTCAAGTCGCTGGGCTCCGATGGCCCCGGTGTATTCTCGCTGCAGTAGTAAGGTTTCCTTATCCAATGAATTTCATATCTTGATAGAGATCACCAAAGTTGTATGTCGCGTCATCAACACCCAAACAGCGTTTTAATGTCGTGCTTATAGGAGGAGGAACATGTATTTCTCGTAGTTCGCACGAAGATATCATACTGTTTACATATGAGAAACATTCAAGGATCCAGAAGATAAAAATACTTGCATTGTACTATAGTCTGGGTTTGTTCAAAATGTCTTCGTCACGTCGCCCACCTCGAGTGGCATTCCAACATCTCGAATATCAGGATGATGATACCACAGAACCGGTCCACTGGTCTTCAGTCAGAGAAGATGAAATACCCCTCTTAGGCGGCGACAACAAGATACCGCCAGTAAATTTCACTAAGGACTTGGAAGTATTAGAACCCCTGGCCTCATCAGCCGGTGAGAAACGATTCTGGTGGCAGCGTGGCGCAGTTTTGGATGGTGAAAATATCGCAACTCAACGCTCTGTTTTTGATGATCCGCAACTCGCAAAGAGATACCAGCCGCGACCAGACTGGGAAAACATCCTTCGGTTTGATCCCTCAGCAAGATGGACTTGGAATGAGGAGAGACAAGTTGTTAAGAAGATTGATACGCGCATCATGGTGTTTTCATGCATTATGTTCATGGCGTTGCAGCTTGACAGAGCAAATCTCACTCAAGCACTTTCTGATAACTTTCTACCTGACCTTGGCCTCACTACTGATGGTATTGCCCCCCTTTCATTAGTTTAAAGTCTCCATGCGCTAAAGACTAGCAGACTATAACCTTGGAAACGCAATATTCAAACTCTCGTTCCTTTGTGCCGAGCTCCCTTCGCAGGTACTAAGCAAGTGGGTTGGTCCAGACCGCTGGGTTCCTATGCAAATCTGTGTTTGGAGCGTTGTATCAGCCAGCCAATTCTGGCTGACCGGAAAGACATCTTTTCTGATCAGTCGATCTCTGTTGGCGATATGTGAGGGTGGTTTCATTCCGGATGTGAGTCCAGCTGTGCCGCTTGTAAAATATGCCACACTCACAACGGACAGGTCATTCTATATCTCAGCTACTTTTACAAATCTCACGAGCTTTCTCTACGCCTTGCGTTCTTCTGGGCATCCATGTCACTTTCTGACATCATCGCTGGTTTTCTTGCAGCCGGCTTGCTGCAACTTCGAGGATTAAACGGACAAGAGGGATGGCGATGGCTTTTTTTGATAGAAGTGAGTGGGCGAAATATCCGATCATCATCTAGGGGACATATATTAACAGTTCCCGACTAGGGAGCTCTTACTTTCGTTGTGGGCTTATTGGCTATGGGCCTGATGCCACCCTCCCCAACTCAGACAGCCAACTGGTTTCGCGGCAAGCAAGGGTGGTTCGATGAGCGGTATTTAACAGCCCTTCCTATTTTATCCGTCTTTTATAGAGTTTATGCTGACCTGCCTAAAGCGAAGAGGTCATTATGGTAAATCGGGTGATCCGGGATGACCCTAGCAAAGGCGACATGCATAATCGACAGCCGATCACATTGAGTCTCTTGGTGCAGAGTCTGCTCGATTACGATCTCTGGCCACTATATGTGCTCGGTCTGCTCTGGGGGCAGCCTGTAACACCGCCGCAACAGTATCTCACTTTGATATTGCGCGAGCTAGGGTTTAGCACCCTCGTTACAAACCTGCTTACAGTGCCGACCACGTTTTTGACTATGTGTTCCATCATGGGCATCACGTACCTTTCTGAGGCGTTGAATGAGAGAGCTCTGGTGGCTATGGTATCTCAGATCTGGGCACTTCCATTCTTGACCTTCCTCTACGTTGTAGATGTGACACAGATCAATAGATGGATGGCGTGGCTTATACTGACTCTATTACTTGCATATCCATCCCGTAAGACCCTTGTCAACATCAGCTAACAACTCTGAAACTAACTCGCGGGGTGCAGCTCATGCCATTCAAGTGGGATGGAATTCTCGAAACTCCAACGCGGTCCGGCTGCGCACCGTCTCAGCGGCTATGTACAACATGTGCGTCCAGACCGCCGGGATTATGGCATCCAACATCTACCGGGCCGATGATAAGCCTCGTTACCGCCGAGGAAACAAAACGCTGATCACTATTGCGTGCGTCAATATTGTGCTCTATCTGCTTGTAAAAGCCTATTATGTTTGGCGTAATAAGGAGCGACAGAGGAAATGGGACTCAATGACTGAAGAGGAGAAACAGCATTACCTAGACACTACTGCGGATGAGGGCAACAAGCGTCTGGATTTCCGGTTTGCTCATTAAGAACAGCATTATGCCAAGGATAAATGGTGTACGGCACAGTCGATTTACCCCGGATTTTCCCAATAATCATGCAGCCTTAACTCGATAGTAGACAGGCATCATGACCCTAAGACAGGCAAACACATGGCCTTGGCGGTATGGAACAGTTGTGGCTGCCTAGGGAACCTGATCTCTTTGTATCTGACCTCCCTTTCGTGGTCTTGGACAGAGGTCGGAGTGAGGCTATCCCGGAGGCATATGGTGCCATGTCAGGCGAAATGTCCAATAGCCTGCTTCCTAGTGGTTGCCGTCTTGCATCCGGTCTAGACCCATGCTATGCCGTACCTGACAGCAAGTAGCATATTCCTTTTTATCCATGGCATGATCTCTCACCACCATCAGATACTGTTGTGCAGGATCTCAGACAATAGACCAAGATGAGGGGTTTTATCTTGGCATCGCGCCCGGTGCGCTCCGTTGTCTTGGTATGGGGAGCTGATACGTCCGGATGAAGGGCAAGATGCCACCTGGTTTGTCCTTGTGGCTTGAAATGTCTTGGGCTCATCAAAGGATGGGAGACGGCCCGGACCTGAAAGATAAGAAGTGCTGAAGGGAACGTGAGATGAAGCGACATGTCCTTGGCCTTTTGTTTGGTAGACTAGACTAGACAGACAGACAGATCTCGTCGCCAAGAACCTAAACTCATTCTCATCATTCATGGCAATTTTTCCAACTACAATGCCTGCACTCACCACTTCTTCTCCCCCTTCACCAATCCTCTACTCGACCGTCACGCCCGACTTTGAAGCCGCAAACCAGAAATTTGCGGCGACATTCAATCAGTCCCACTTACCGTCGCCTCCCCGTCGGTAAGTTATTCCTTGTTCGATCTTGTTCCTAGGATCAAGGGCCTGACATTCTTCTAGAAAGGTAGCAGTGGTTGCATGTATGGACAGCAGATTGGATGTCGAAAAGGTGCTAGGGTTAGATCTTGGCGACGCCCATGTCATACGCAATGGTAAGCTGCCCTTGTTTCTCCAATTTTATGTCGTCTTTCTCCAACTAACAACTCACAGCTGGTGGTCGCGCCGTAGAGGCTTTACGATCCATCTTGATTTCCCAGCAGATGTTGGGGACGCGTGAGATTATTGTCATGCACCATGTAAGACATTCCCATGACTTTTTTTGTTTCCTCGCCCCTTGACGCGGGACGAGATGGTCTCATATAGAAGACCATATCATTCTCCCACGCTACAGACAAAGAAAAGTGACCGGCCCGGCTTATGCTGACCCCACGTTTTTCTAGACCGGCTGCGGCATGCAGAGCTTCTCGGACCAGGATTTCCGGTCCAAGATCCGGAGAGAGCTCCACGAAGATGTCGACCACATGGCCTTTCTTCCATTTTCTGATTTACGACAGAGCGTCCTCGATGATGTCGCCTTTTTACGAAAAAGCCCATTGGTCTTGGATGTGCCCATCACTGGTTACGTGTACGATGTCAACACAGGCCGGATTGAGCAAGTTGACGAGAGAGCTGAATCGGAGTGCTCTAGCCCTTAGATACTTGACTGGGCATGTTTGTAAATTACTGGGCGTCGTAGGATCTTGGGAACGGGATGACAATTGCTTGGATTTTTTTTTACCAGTATGGCGAGCCAGAACTTGATTTATTTAGTAGACAACATAGCGTTTAAGTACACGTATTTGAAATTCATGAGTTATTACTTGACCTAAATCCCGCAAAAGGTGTAGTAGAATCAGATCTGCCGGGATTCACTTGGCAGAAAAGCTTGGTTCTGATCTCAGTGCTAGAATCTGCAAGTGGTCATATGCATGCAGGCAGGCATTCCTGCTTGCAAGATCAGCCGGGGTTGAAAAGTGGGAGATTCGGGCATGGTACTATAGTCTCCAAGGTCAGCAAGAACTGGAAGCGTTTATTGGAGGACAAGACTGCATGGAACTGTGTAAAGCAATAACCCAATGACTACTATTATCTTCTGATGACTGATAATTATGTTACTACTAGTTACAAATGATTGGTTTAAGTAAGAAAATTGAAGTAAGTTTCCCGATCCATACCCAAATGAGGGATAGGAAGTGTTGGTGTTACGTACAGTTCGTGTTAGTAACAGACCAGTTGCACAGACTTCAGCGCAACTAATGACTTAACTATGAGTAAGAAAAACCTCCAACTAGTTAAATAGACTTTAATATAGTCTGCAGAATTTCACAGCTTATAGTTGCTACACGTGAAGTGCTTGCATATGACGTTGAATTTACAGATGCTGGACGACGACCTGCAAAACCTCTCCTATTCGCGCTTCGATCCAAATCCACTCCTGCAAACCTGAATTCATAATTACACGAATGTGGTATTGCCGCGCTTTAAACATGCCATCTCGTATAGCAACAGAGACATCGAACATGCCTTTCGATCCGGCTCGTATCGTCTCGCGCTTCTTGGCTCTCGAGCAGATCTATGACGCCCAAGAACTCGACGCGTATGTTAAATCCATACAAAGAGACGAAATTCGCACACCATGTTCGGGAAGTCAACCGGTTGACATTATAATTATATGCGCATCGGCGATCTTGACTATACCGGAAGCGGTCTTTGAATGGGCAGTTCAACAAAGCCAGACGCATCCAAACGCACAACAAAGAGATCTAGTACTTGTGCTATGCGGAGGCATTGGGCCATGTACTCCGTTTGTCTACGATGCAATCAGAACGAGCAAGAAATACGGCCAGATTTTTGAGGATGTTGATGGCAAGCCTGAAGGGCAAGTATTAAAGGTTATGGCGGAGCGTTTCTACGGGCTAAAGATCAATGGCACGTACTGGGAACAAATCGTCGACCAACCTCAGAATGCAACATTCAAAATTTTGGTTGCTGACCGCTCCATTAACCGTGGAGCCGATGCAGCAGAGACCCGAAGGGTACTGGAACATCATGGGTTACACTCCCCTCGTTCAATTATTGTAGTCCAAGACCCGGCTATGAGTGGACGCACAGTTTTGTCCTTTGAACAGGTATACGACGACAAGAAAACCCAGGTCTTCAGCTGGCCTCGATTGAAGCCTACAAAATCAAATCAGAGAGCCGAATCTCAAGTCCCAGGTCAAGGCAAGCAAGTTTGCAAAGAACTTTGGTCTATGGATGGCTTTCTGGATCGGATATGGAGGGAGACTTCTAGTCAAGATGCTGGACAAGTACAAAAAGGCTCTGAAGGCAAGCCGCGGATCGACATTCCGAACGAAGTGGAATACGCTTGGTCTACGTTCATGAACAAAAGTATATCTACCAGTACTTAAATTACCTTAGCCCAGTCTTTCTCATATGAGGTAAAACCTGTTTGGATCGAAATTGAATATATCTCCAAGTTGGTGCTTGCGTTTCGGGTTGTGCCAGAAATCTGTCACTCAATAGGGACAAGGCGTGACGGTTTATGACAGAAATCCGTCACAGAGATTGCCAACAAATAGGAAATTGAAGTAGCGTAATAGGCGGACTATGTGAGTATATTCAAAGTATAATGGGTTTCAGATGGATGAGATAACTATCAACAGTTTTATGAAGTATACTCGAGTTTTCCTATGGATTTATGAAAGGTCCAGAGGTGCTGTGACAGAAATCTGTCTTCGTAGCAGGACAAACTCCTTGACAGATTTCTGTCACGGCGACTGTCCCGGCAAGACACTTGATTCGACCGCATCAACTTTAGCCATTATGCAAACATCAGACTAGAATGCGACAACGTTGTTGCATAACGTTACGGGAATATCAGAATGATTTGGTCTCGATCGTGATCAGAAGCAAACATCAGCGCTTATTCTGATCCGGCCCGGCCCGGACCTAACATATCACCGCACTCATTCCATTGGAAATCGACCTCAGAGATAAAAAAAAAAAAAAGCAAGCAACTATGTTATGGCTAATATTAGAGCGAACACTGTCTATAAATAGTGTCGCGTAGCTATGTGATAAATAGTTTATTAACATAGTAGAGGTCGCCACACAAGCGCTTGTTTCAACTCTTTGATTGAAGGTTTGCGACATGGTGTTGGGAGTGTCAAATTGCGGAATCCTATCTCTGTGCATTAATATCAATCTACAATGGCTATTAACTTGGTCTCTTCATGGCTGAACCAAAACTCCAGTTGTCCTTGCATTCTAAAGCACGTCCAATCATGTTCGTCGTGATTATGCTCGCATCCACTGGTGCTCTTTACAATGGTGGCCCATAGCTGGACTGAGGTTCCCGGCCGATAATAAGGTTGATGGCGAAAGCAAATACGAACCGGTTTCACGCACTCAATGTAAGGATCAATACCCATTCGGCATTGCCCAAGTGCCCGTTGAGCGCCGCTCTGGTATTGAAGCAAGATACCCATGCAGAAGCCAGTCAGTTCATGATTGAAAATGCTCATGCGACTGACGCGTTCTAAGCAACCCAGTGAGCAACAAGCGTTGGAGAATGGTGGATCGCCGATCAACGGACGACTGAATGGGGTCATCGCTAAGTTATCATTTTTCTTTGTGGCAGCATAGGTGCCAAAGGTGGATATGGGTTGAAGTTCGGGTACCTCATAAATAATCGTGGTTGGGTCTTTACTTAGTAGGAGGTCATTAACTTGACTGGACAGTGCGAGACCGGCCAACACGTCGCCGCTTAGCTTCATACGGAACTGGGGCCATTAGGTTTCAGCATCTTGAAATTCTCTTCGGTCAGAATGCACTCACAAGCAGGCAGGTATGATTGAACAAGATAGTCTGAGAACGTGGTACTCGGGCACCGATTGCAACAACGGGGTCATGTTTTGAAAATGGGCAATAGACCCAGGTAACTGATCGCTGACGGCGGAAAGATAGACGTTGATGGGTTGTCTGGGCGCAAGGTGTTGACCGTGTGTGTGCATGCAAGGCGTAAATCTTACCGTAGCAGAAAAAAAAGGTTATCCCGTTTGTCACACCTAAGTCTATGGTCCTGAATTTTGTGGCGTCTGTAATCTTGTCTGGGTAAAAATGGCATCGTCGTAGGTCTGGGGATGTAGGTGTGTCCCAAATCTGGAGCCCATTCAACTTTTGGGGCAACTCTAAACGCAAGAGTCCAAACTAAGGTCCATAGTGAGCACTACAGACTATTCGTTTGTCAGAAACGTATGAGCTTCCCACCTTGAAATGCGCTTTGATATTCTGGGGCCATGTTTCATCTAAGATGACGAAAAGTAGGCCATCAGTCCGCCTTGTGGTGAACTGTGGACTCTTGGGGATTCTCTCGACCTCTCTGATACCCCATGAGTCAATAGTCAAACGAATGACCGTTAAAGTATCGTTAGTTCCAACAAATAAGGGCTGTGCGCCACGTTTCCAAGTTAAGACAGAGCGCAGCGGGACTGAAGAGAGGAGGCGTGACTGTGACCCAACTTCAGGGAATCCTTGGATCAACCCAGACACAGCTTCAAGCCGCCAAATCAGACTCATGCTCGAATACCCAGGCACCATATTGAGTAGTTCGGGAGGAAGCGATTGCATATTGGGGATGCCAAAATCGCCAAATACAGACACGTCCGATTTCACGGCTGTCTCTAACATGGAGATTGGGAGCTTGACGCCATGGAGCTCGCCAGGCAGTGACTACCCATAAGTAGTCCAAATATTTACCGACATTGCATCGGCTTGCTAGAAATTCAAAGCAATCTGAGTGCGCGACAGAGGCTTCTGGTGAGACGGAACAATGGTTGCAATTCGGCTTTCGACAGAGCAATACGCCGCTCTTGCCTCGCATCCCATGGCCATAATCAGGGAAGCTGTATGGGCCAAGACGTTTTGATAAAGTGGTTGAATCAGCATTACCAAGGACTTGAAGAGTGAGTTTAAGTTAGGAACGTGATTCAAGACCATCAAAGGGTGACGGACTCACGCAGGAAACATTGTTCGGACACTTCCATTGAGCTACCACAGATGCCGCAATATGGTCGGACACTCACATGACCATTACCTCTCAAGCTTTCCGCCATAACTCACAAGTAATTTAGAACAGCATCAGCTAGTAACAGTATCCGTTGCTTTTGATAACGCCAGAGAGCAGGTTGTAGCGTCGCGGGTCATAGCCGGATCGCATAATTGAATAAACGAAGTCATTGGTCAAGAAATCTAAACCTCTTAGAGTCAAGTACGCTTTGCTGAGCGCCCCACAATACCCAAACTATCACCAGAACAACCTAACTCCAAGGCTTATTCTGCAGACCCAGCCGGACATAACAAATCGCTACACTCATTGCTCGTTCTATCCGACAAACGCCTTAAAAAGACAAAAATGGCATCATCCCTGCGACGTTTCAGCCTTGTCTTTTACGTGCCGCCCGCAAATGCCGCAGCATGCAAAGCCGCTATTTTCAAGGCCGGCGCGGGCCGCTACCCGGGACCGGGAGGCTATACCGAGTGCGCCTGGCAGACGTCGGGCACAGGGCAGTTTCGACCAGGAGATGCGGCGAACCCAGCTATTGGTAAAGTTGGCGAGCTTGAAGAGACGCCTGAGGTGCGAGTTGAGACGCTCATTATTGGTGAGGATACTGTGAAGAAGGCCGTGGCTGCGCTCAAAGAGTACGTGTTCTCCACAGATGATATCTAGGATTCTATTATTGACCTGATATAGGGCACATCCTTACGAAGAATGCGCGTATCAAGTATACCGAGTAGAGGACTTTTGATAGCTAAGCTTGTGAGGATTGTTGACAAGCACGTGTTATTCATTCAATCTCTCAAACCGGTGATATGGTCGGAAGAAGCCAAA
Organism: Fusarium buharicum; assembly: GCA_014822075.1. Lineage (NCBI taxonomy): Eukaryota > Fungi > Ascomycota > Sordariomycetes > Hypocreales > Nectriaceae > Fusarium > Fusarium buharicum. The sequence continues at coordinate 48,518 of JAATHB010000313.1, read as the reverse complement.
TATTTAAATATATGGGATAAATGACGTGGATTTCCAAGCACAATCAGCTTTCGATTTATGATCTTAGTCAATGCGTTGTTCAGGCCAATATGATTAAATTCTAAGAATCCAAGATTCGACTACCATTAAAAACTAAACTACCAGTCGGCAAAACATAACTTTTGAATCTTGTCAACTCTAACATTACGCAACAAGGACCTTGGTCTGCGGTAATAAGCTCGTCCATCTCTCCCCAGGTTTTCTACCCCACATCCTCTTCAACGCCTCAATGCCCTTTAGCAAGTTCCCAAATCCGCTTCGTGCATGATGCCGTCGCAGTGCGCTCTCGAAGAACGTCTTGTGTTCTTCGAGCTGCGCATCTGAAGCTGCCACAAACGTCGTCCAGATTAGAATGTGCTCTACAGGAGAGTTCGATGGAACCTTTTCCAATGTACCGATGAATCGCTGGACGCGGGCTATAGAAGTTGGGTTGCTGGGGACTGGATCCAGGTCGAAGAACTCCGAGGTTTGGTCTGACAAGACTTGCTGGAGGTAGATATCCCGGGCCTGGTATACAAGATCTACCACTTGCGAAAAGACGGGTGCGTGTTCAGGATACTGCTGTAAACAGTGATTGAGGCATCCAAAGAGTTGATCGGTTCGGGCCTGGGATGAGATCGTCTCAAGGCCTGTTTCTTCGCCAAGATGCGGAGCTGCGTATACACGGAACCTATATCTCGTGTTAGACCTGATATTGAGTAGGAAAGGCTTTGAGAACGTACTTGTGAAGCTCGCGCATAATAAACTCTGCCAAGATGCCAGTCCCGAGTCCTTCTCTGCCTCCAATGGCGTCCAGCGCTGATTCAAGCATTCGAAGGAGGAGCGGAAAGTCTGAGCCGCCATTGACAAGAACAGCAGTGATCAAAAGCAAAAGGCTGATCAGTACAGAGTGCTGCATCGCCTGATCACCATGGATGAATTCTTGCCGCTTCCGTAGACCTTGGAGAGTTCGCCCACATAGCTGATATGGGTCAGGCACGTAAAAGTCGTTCCCGAAACTATTGAACTGTTGTTGACTCGACTGGAAGTTGTTGACTAGCCTGTTCATGTGGAGATGGAAGGCGGAAACTGTGAGGACGGCATCCATGACTAGTTCATCTTGCTGGGCTAGAGGGAGCAACAGGTGGCGCCAATCGTTGTGAATGCCATCTATGGCGACCATTTCGGTTGATATACATTGAGAGACTTTGTCAAGTTAGAAAGTGAAGTACGTGACCGTGTTTACGAACACATACAGTTTAGGAACAGATTTCTCTTCCATGCTGGCATGTTCTCTGGAACATCTTGAAAGAAGAGGGTGCAAAAGACGGCATGATCATCTGAGAGTCGAGGTTGTATGAATATAAGATCTTGAGCCTCAGTTTCCGGTGGGATGAATGTAGTGCTGGTATCTTGTTGTTGCTCAATATGGTCGTCATTTATGGATTCCGGAAGTTCCGGCTTTTCTTTTGCCGTTGAGTCGGTCGTCGAAGATTTCGTTACATCATCACCTAGTTTCCATTCATTTCTGTATGTTTTATCAGAATTAATTCCAATGATCAAAGAAATAATGTATACACACTCTTTGTAAACAGCCTCAATGGTCTTACCAGCCCATTTTCCTCTGGCGGCAACGCCCTTGTTGAAGCGGTGTCGAATACCCAATCCGCTGCAACTCAGACCTCGCGAAATGCACTTTTGGCAACTTGGCTCAGCTCTATCACAGTGAATACGTCGCTTTGAACACTCGTGGCAACCTGCAAATGTCACTTGTTAGAATTCATTTGGGTGTGAGTCAAAGTTATGCTGACCCTTTGTTTTTGGTACGTATGCACGTTTCTTTGGCGGCATTGGACACGGCGATGCGGGCCGCTCGGGTGAATCGGATCAACACTTGGCGCGTGTAGCTCGGCTGTTCGGGGCGACAATCGCATGCAATTGATAAGGCCGAAAAGAGAGCCAATGTTAATGTAAGGTAGAATCCTTTTGTTTGAAAACTTGCAAGCATCATATGAAGATGAACAGGCCAAGGCAGAGAGAAACAGGCTGCGGGGTAAAAGTTGGAGTGCGCTATCAGAGAACAAGCTACACCTGAATAGGATGGTAAACTGAGAGCAGTCAACTAACTTTTTGGGGTTAAATAAGAAAATAATCGATCTATTCAATTTGTTAAAGGTCGTTTTTTACTTAAATAAATTATTATTATAACTTTAAAGCCTGAGAGTATATATCTGTTTAATTAATGGCCGTTTCCTTGATACTTTAAATATAAGTAAGTGTCTTTGCCTCATAAGGTTTCATTTTTCGCTTCTCTATGTATTTGGCATATTAACCTTAAGTTTTATGCTTAGATGGGCTGAACTCCATCTCTCTTGGACGACCAGCGATATGGATATATAAATAAAAAGAATCATTCAAATACACGTCGCTTCCAGACAGCCGGCTATGACACCAGTCAATGGAATCATTCTTGCTTGACGTCGATAGCCAAACCGCAATGTATCTAGATGGCGAGAACAGCTTTTGCCGAAACGGGGGCGTTCCGCCTTGTGGAAATACGCAGTTAGAAACATTACCTTGATCAGGGCCTCGACAATAATGAACGAGTGCGGTATTGCGCCCCGTCAAGCGTCATGTGTAGGCGCTCCATCCTTTTGTCTACTTGCGGCTCGGAAGCTCGCCCAGTCGGTCTCTTTTTCAACGCCAAAGCGTAGCGTTTCAAAACATAAAAAGATCCAGACAATCGGAAGATCAGGATTTGCCGTGTTTTGCCGTGCTGGGACTTAGCCGTTTCGTCTGCCATGGGTCCTAGGAAATACGGGTATTATGCGAAAGAAAGCAGGAGAATGATTGGTGGACTTTCATCTCAGATATAGTTAAGGAGCACTTAGATGAGCTAATGAAACCTCAAGTTACCGCATTGAGGTTGTAAGTGGACTTTTGAGGAACAGATCATATGTTCTTTCTTTCGTTATGTTACAGCGGTTTCAGATATTTTCCTGGCCGGATGAAATACTAGAGTGGTATAGACACCCCTGAGGCTCGTATTGAGGCCCCCTTCTGTATTACTTATTAGATGATGACCTCGGAAATATCAATCTCTTCGCTTTTTCTAATCAGTTCTTTGAGTTTCTACTGCACCTTTAATTCGTTGCAAATTACATCAACATGAAGACATTCGCGACATTCAGCGCCCTGGCGACGCTTCTTCAGCAAGCTGCCGCCAACCTCGATGTGGTCACTCTTTTTGCTCAGCGCGGAGCTTACATCCAAGAGGCTTCCGCGACGCTTGTGCTCGGAGATATCCCAAATCCCATCACTGGAGACGTTGCTCTCTGGAGCGCCATTATGATGCAGAACGATGATTCTTTCTTGCAGGGAGTTACCGAGAACGCCCCTCAAGGGTAAGGAGCCAAGAGACTGGACATCATCTTCAATGAGCCGGAGCTAATGTTGACAGCATGGGATACTGCACCAACCTTGGAAAGCAGTGGTGTAACTTTGCGTATGCACTCGTCAACGGCAGTAAGCATTTGATCTGACTTGGAAGTTGATTGCCAGTACTAATGTCGCGTTTTGCAAGGCTCCGAACCCAAGAATGGCGACCCCATCAAAGCATCTCCCGGATCTCGCGTCAGGACCCATTGTATGTGTGATGTCAGAAGAGATTGTTCGCGTGCTTGCAGCTGATGCATGTCCAGATAAGCTGAACTCCCAGACTCAAATGTGGGACCAGAATCTTTACATCGACGACGAGCTTGTTTCCACCATCTCGACTAGTACGTATTTAGACTCAAGTATTCCAACAAAAACACCGCTGACGCGCCATTCTAGGCAAGGGACACAAGGGAGAGATTTTCTACATCTCCATGGAGTGTGCCAGGGGCACTTGCTCTACAACCCCTGCCCACAGTAAGTCTCTCACGCTGCTACGAATTGGACTGGGACTGATATCGTTACAGGCTGGGAGGATGTGTCCATCACGCTTAGCCAGGCGGACGAAAGCTTCGGCCAAACTGGAAGCTGGGAACATGGCGCAACCGGCGGAGAGATGTCGACTTCCGATGGAGGCAAGACGTGGAAGTTCACCACGCTCGAGATCCCGGCTACAGATGTTCCGTCCAACGATTGAGGACATTCACGGGGATGAAGCGAAGAGTCGCGGGAGTTGAGACCGGAATACTCCAGATGTAGATCAAATTTCATGTTTATATTAGTCCTAACCTTTTTGCAGCGGCCAAATACTTTTGCCGTATGGTACTAGCATTCGGCAGCGTTATCACCTTGAAGAACCTGAGTACGAGCGTCATCAATTATTGGCATACCCTTGTTCAAGGTACTCTTACACAAACATAGGTCGAATTTTCCCTCAAAGAAACAATTCACATTTTAGGATATTGATGTAGGTGAGAGTAGCTTTTTAGGATCACCTACCCGGACTGGTTAAAGCCCGAAACGTCGCTCATCAATCTTGTATATTGTTCTGGCAAGTCGAACACTCAATTTCTCACCATCTCAAGGGCCTGTAGAATAAGGAGGATGGCCACACCGTTTTCTCGACATGCTTGATGGTTCATAATCACTGGATTAAACACAAACTGCAAGGTTATAAAAAGAAGGATTTATCTTGTCATGTAAGTAACGCCAAACACCTTCTAGTTGAAGTTCCTCCAATCTGACGTTAGAATTTAGTGCTTATGTCAGAAAGTCCATACCAACGTTAGTATAAAAGTAAACCCCTTCACTCCTCTCATCCAATGTGATGATCTTCCCATGTTATAGTGTTATACCCTCTCTCTTTCTACTTTTCAAGCAGTTGCCATGCAGCAAGCCAAGCCCGTGATTGCCATCGTTCCTGGCGGGTTCTGCAGCCCCTCTACCTACTCCAGAGTCGCCAACATATTGCAGAATGATGGCTTCACAGTCATTATCTCACGGCTCATAGTGACCAAGAACCTATCATCAAAGGACCCCACAGCGCAAGAATTCAAGGACTTGGCAAACAAAGGTCTTCCAGATGATGTGGAGCAAATACTGGCTGATTTGACACCGTGGCTGGATCAAGGCCGTGAGGCAGTGATAATCGGGCATAGCTACGGAAGTTTGCCTGCCCTGTTGGCAATTAAGGGCCAAACCGTCGAAGAGCGTTCGGCTAAAGGGCTGCCAGGAGGTATAAAGGCGTACGCCGTGGTTGCCGGGTTTGCGTATGGCACACGTGGACGTAATGTCAGGGGAAACCTGGATGATGCGCCTACACTGTCTTATTTTCTACATGAGGTACGTATAGTACAGAAATCCGAGATATACCAGTACCCCCAAGGCTCACTTTAAACCTGTAGGAAGGTATTTTCCACATTCAACCCACAGCCAAACCGCTTTTCTTTAGCGACCTTCCTGCAGAGGAACAGGATATAGAATGGGCCAATGTTCTGAGCAGCCAGAGTCGTAAAAGCCTTAGTTATGTCTCTGAATTCATCACTACAGATTTAAGACTTCCTAAGACGTATGTCCTCTGCGAGAAAGATGAAATTGTTCCGCCGGCAGTCCAAGAAGCATTTGCCACCATGGGGGAATTTGATCAGGTCAAAAGACTCCCTACGGGACATTTTCCCTTCTTGAGCAGTCCAGAGAAGACAGCACAGGTTCTGAGATCCATAGCTTTACCCTAGTCACGCTATCGATATCGAGTAATCTCTATCATGTAACGTAGATCATAGGCAAACGACGTGCTGTTTCTATAGTTGTAGCCGTTTGAAGACGTAGGGTTCAGACGAATCAAAACGTGTTCCACTTAAATTGGGGATTGAAAATTATCTGGTTCTGTTCTTATACTACTAAGTGACTCTAAGTTGAACCTCTTCTGCCTGAAAAGAAGGTTGCTCAACAATATTGAAAGAACCCTGTCTCCCCCGCAAACAATGTTACAGCGTATTTGTTCATACTGCTCCATAATCCGCATGTAGTAACTAGACTTACCAACTAATCTGATGATTTGTTAACCTCTGTTACAGCAAAGAGAAGCCGAGTCCACAAGAACGGTGTTTAAACCAGACATCAACGCGTAATTCATTCTTTTAATTTGCTGTATTCCTCGTATTCGATGATTAACTCAGATCTCTCAACTACTCTCAACACCATCTGCCTTCAATTACCACAAAGCATTATTTATCCGTTCTCCCTGATACATTGACAGGAAAAGATCTGCCGAGTTGCCATACGTTGAACTTGCTCGCAACGTTGCCGCCACCCCCAAAGGTTTTGCAAGAGAGCCCAGTTGAGTTGATATTGTTTCTAGTGCAGCTACCTGCTGCTTGAACATGTCTGTACCCAGTGCCCAAGCAGCCATGCTATTCTCTGGTCTTGCAGACTGGACTTTCTGGAGCTCTTTTGTCAGTGTTTCGAGGGGTGCTGAAAACTCCCCCTTCAATGCCTCAATATCAGCCTGGCAGTCGTTGTCAAGTTCACATTCTTCTGGCTCAAGATTTCCAAGATTCTTTTGTTTCTCTACAGCACGAAACTCGTGACGGACCCCAAAAATGGTTTTGAGCGTGGAGTCGTACTCTTCAAGTTCATCACTTCCATCCAAGGTTACAATATTCCGATATTCGGCCCTCTGCTGCTCGTGATGTGCCTTTGCGGCTCGCGCTTCCTTCAGACACAACTCTAGTGTCTTGAACAAGAGTGGATGCGTCTTTGAAGAGGCCTGCCGGATGGTTGTTTCTGCCTTGAGGCCCAGACGTGCTGCATATCCGGATATGCTACCGATTTGGAAGTAGTCTTTTCCCCAGATCTTAGACGTTTCGGATGATAAGGCCTCACGCACTTTGACGGCATCGTTGCGGCAGATGGTGAGCTTTTGCAGCCATGGCTGTTGCTGGGTCCGTAGTGAGGCTATCTGTCGGTTCGTCTCCGCTATTGTGTTGTTGCATGCAACGATGGCGATATGCAATTGCTTTATACCAAGCTGCAACCCAGAGATCTCGAGGGCATGTATTTCCTTTCTCCAACCGTAAAGCTCAACTTCGACCTCGACATCCTTGAAAGCCTGCGTCTTGATAGTGACTCTAAAGATTGATTGCCCGGGCAAGTAATAAAGGGATGACCAGTTCCATTTCACGCCTTGGTCTTTGACACGACGGTGTTCCCGGATTGGATGTTTTGTCTTGAGCTCAAATGTAAACTTTGCGGGTAGTGAAACCAATTTGCGCTCTCGCATATAGGTTGTTTGACCCTCAATTGCATCTGGCTGAAGCTTTTCGAGTTCCTCGCAGTCGAGAAATGCCAGTCTAGAACTTGCAGCTCTCAGTCTCTCTTTATATTTTGCCTTTTCAGCATTTTTGATGGCTATGAAGGCGTGTCTGTCTGCGATGTTTTTGTCAAACAGACTGATCTCGGACTTGAGATATGTTTCATGCTGGTCAAGTGTGCCTTGGAGCTCCTTGCATACTTGAGGAAGCCTGTGTAAAGAATACGTTATTACAACTGTGCCCAGATACAGTCTTTATCTGCTGAGTTACTTACGTCCAAGGGCGCATGGTATTATTAGAAGCCATGGCTTGCTAAAGAATTGGCGAGAGTTTACAGGACATTGGAACGGAGTGTTCCAATTCTTCCACAGGTACACAGTGATAAGATAGAGAATAGCGAGAATAAAGTGCCGAAGGCCGAATGCTTCCCCACAATTTGTCCTGCAGATCTGGTCTGGAACCTCGAAGTACTGTACATATTGAGTTCAGCTGATGATACCCCTGCTCGCTTTGACTGCGGCTGAGCTCAACGCAACACCACACGCATCCTTGTCTAAGATTTATTGAAGTTTATACGCTACTATTGCTGTTCCATCAGGGTCCAGATCGTTCATAGACAAATCTGGACTATGACCAGGTGGATTGATCAAGTTGACAGCTGCTACCCCAAGGCAGACTCCAACTTCGGTTGACTTGTACAGCAGTTTAACTTAGCGCTCCCGCTAGAGATATGCAATTTGAACATTGACAGGACTTGCTTCAACTCTTGATTGTAAGTCTACTTCAATGACAGAGGTAGCTTCATAACTACCTCCCGATTGAAGATACCATTTGGTAGTGACACTAATTGTCCGCACCCTTCTCTAGCAAAATGCCCCAATATTGCGACGACGACTACGACAATACCGAGCCTCCTCGGCGAACATCCAATCTACCCTACCGGGACGTCGAAAGACCTGCAAATACTTCGCGGCATCGTGACTACGGCGATTCTCCATTTGATGACGCACCACAACACGATCGCACTCGACATGATGCCCATGAGGACATGGAATATGGGCATCCAACTAAGAGGACCTATCTCAATCCCGACTCTCCTGTCAAGGTGCTCATCGTCGGTCCGTCTCAGAATGGGAAGACGACCTTCATCAACAGACTGATCAGAATTGCTGCCAACAAAGTCGATATGGGCAAGGAGGGCAACAAAACCAAGAGTTGCACAACCAAGGTGACCGAGTACTATGTCGAGGTGCCAACTTCAGATTATACGCTCGTAGACAAAGAGACACGGCTTGACTTTGAGGTTCCTGACCTCGCTATGGACGAAGAAAAGATCCTCAGCGGCAACCGATGGAAGAAGATGACCTCTGTCAAGTACAACATTAGGCTACAAGACCCGAATGCGCCCTACCTTAAGCTTCATCTGATTGACACGCCTGGTCTTGACGATAGTAAGGGCAGGGACTTTGAGAACATGGAAGATGTGCTCAGTACCCTTAACCGACACGCTCAGTCGAAGGAACCCTGGATGCGGCAGCTCAACGCCATTGTTCTCGTCTATAATGCCAACAATGCCTTTTCCAACTCATTCCAAGACATCATCAAGTATTACTATCAGTGCATGCCCAACCTTTTCGGCACCATGGCTGTCATCAATACCCATTTCGATCTGGTCAATCTCAGCCAGAAGCGACAGCATCTGATCCGCGACGGATTCCTCAAGAAGACCGATAATGCACGTCGTCGCATCCTCAAAGGCCGCGCGGAAGACTTCAAGAAGCTTCATGGACAAGGATTGAACCCCACGCATTTCTTCATTGACAATCGCCCACCAGAGCGATCTGCGTACGCAGAGTTGCTGTCGCGCAACACCATTTCCGACATTATCATGTACCTGCACGCATCCATGGACAGCCCTATGCCCATCACGCAGATGCGCATCATTAAAAGCCGCGAGATGCAGACCATTGATGCCAAGCTGCAACGCGGTCTCGAGGTAGCCATCAACAGCTGGTCTGAGACACTGGCTGAGATCCGCGCCAGCGACGGCACCAACGCTATCGAGTTACTGCGTAGCGAAATCCAACAGAATAAAGAGTTTCTGACCAATGCCATCACGAGGTGTAACGCTGACCTGTCCCGTTGGGATAATGACACCAGATGGGAGCTCACGCCGCACATGACATCCCACAGCCCAAGCGGTGCCAAGCTTTTCTTCAAGGGCAGTATCTTCCGCCAAAAGATTACTGGAACCATGAACATCACCGAGAACGAGTTTGACGAGTTCTGGGTGACGACTCATGATGGCGCGACAGGCAGTTGGCTCGACTACCACTGGGAGACTAATCCGCGCAAATGGACTGGCAACTATGAGGGCAAGCCAGGCAAATCTCCAAGTCTGTTAGCCAAGTCGTGGACAACCAACAGGATCAAGTACAAGAACGACATCACAAAGACCCGTCGCGAGCTGAGGGGCTTTGAAGCCACTCTTGCAGAAAAGGAAAAGACTTGGGAGCAAAAGTTCAGCAAGATACCAGCAACGTCGAAAACAGACACAGATCGCAAACTGGAGGAGCTCGTCAGCTGGATTGAGACGTCCAAGCATCTGGTTGAGATATTGAGCCAAAAGAGCCCGCCCATCGACACAGGTTTTAATGTGGCTGCCCGGAGGAGGTACGGAAAGCTGCCGAGTCAGATTGGGACTGAGGATTTGTATGAGTTTGTGAGGGCAGCGGCTCTGGACTTTGAACTTGTCAAACCTCTTAAGAGGGTTGGCTTGGAAGACTATGATCTTTAACCTCACTGTTAATGTATAACTTGTGTGCGCGAAAGTAGTTGAAGCTCGAATTAATCACTGTTACGTCCTCCTACATAAACTACAATCTATTGAGACTCATCATCAGGGCAGTATCAGGATCATAAACCTTGACAAAGTCGACAACATCCGTCATACTCGGCACAGAATCCTTAGCAAGGTAGTATTTGCGAAGAACCGGCCAGAGTCCAGCATCAAACGAGTCCCTCTGGATCGTTTCAATCGTGCGTGCCACCCTCTCGGCGTCAATGCGCAGCTTCTCTACGTCCGCTCCAAGTCTCTCCGTCTCGTCAAGTTCAGCCAGTGAATCAGTCTGATAAGCTATCGAGTCTTGTATGTCCTTGATGCGATCACGAAGCATCCGAATCTCGCCTTTGTTCTTGAGCTGGCTTGTAGTGTAGAACGTCGCAGAGCCGTACATGCTTCGGATGAGACTAGACTTGAGCGTCGCACGCCAGGTCGTGCCGCGACAATCTTCATCGAGCCACTTGCAATTCCGCCCGGTCGATTTTTGGACTTTAGAGATGATGCAGTCACTGTCAAAACTGACATCACGCTTATCGAGCCACAGTTTGGCGTCGACAAGCAATGTCTCGAGTGTGAATTCCTCAGCGACTGTCTTGGAGCCTAGGATAATCTCGTTGGGCTGGTCGAGACGACGCAAGTCTTCCTGGTAATCAGACAGCTTGCCTTTGAGTCGAGATAGCTCGCGCTTCCCTTTGAACAGTTGGTTATTGGAGCGTGACGCAGCTTCCATCTTATCTTGGAGGATCTTGTTGATCTCTGCCTGGAAGCGTGTCAGGGCAAGAAGAACCTTGGTGTCCAGGGTCATCATGTTCGGCGCCTTGATGAGCTTGATGTTGGAAATGGTGAGCGGCAGTTGCTTTGATAGCAGTTTGAGCAAGTGGTAGCAGCTGTTAAATGACTGCATCATGGAGAACGGACTGTACATATCCGGTTCATTGTCCATGAAGAAATGCGCACCATTGTTACGACCTTGGGTCGCTTTCACAAAGGCTTCGTGGCGGTCTCGTGAGAGATCTGCGCCTTTCAACTTGGCCTCGCCGACTCGGTCGGTTGTGAAGCGCGAATGCACTATGATGAGTCCCCTGCAAAGCATGGGCATACAACGCTCGAGATAGTTGTAGAACTGATTGAAAGATTTTCCAAAGTGCTGTTCCATAGAGCGCACGTAGACGATGGCGTTGAGATGAGATAGATCGCCAACTCTGCCAATGATGTCGGCCATGATTGCCATGTCGTCGCCCTCGGAATCGTCAAGACCTGGAGTATCGATGAGGTCAAAATTGTAGACCTTGCCTTCATCTTCAGCGTCGTTGGCAATCAGCACTGCATCATCCTCGGTGAGGTCCATAAGGTCGAAGTAATCTGTTTCCTTGATAGGTCTACCGTTTGGATCATCGAGGCGGTATGTTCGTAGGTTGGTTGATGTAGGGTGCGAGCCGACATGCTTTGTACAAGACTCATTTCCTGTGATTGATGAGCAAGGTTATGGCACTGGAGACATTGATTCGTACCGTATCCAATCTTGACTTTTGGGTTGGGGTTGCCACTGTAGATGCCAAGTTGTTTGACGAGTGTGCTCTTCCCATTGGCCGTCTCTCCAAGGATCAAGACATTGATGGTATTTGGGTCATTGTTACCTTTCTTGCTATCGCCCTCAGTTGAAGAGCCATTGGTCTCGGTTGCAGAGTACTGAGGCGGCGGAGTAGCAGTCATCTCGTTCTCTTTGAGTGAGCGAGCCTTGGATAGTTTACTATGATTCCGATTGAACGTATTCATATCTGCCGGGGAGTTGCTCATTCTTTTGCACAATAACCTCAAGCCGCGCTGCGTTACATTGACACAACCACCCATGAGGCCTGGACTCTTTTCCAAGTCTGCCTTGTCTGAGTTCTTATTTTTGCGCTGCGGCTGAAAAGAGTATTAGAAATTAATCTTCAACACTTCAATACGACGTTGTGAAATTGACGGAACCGAGCTGAATGTCTGTCTTGTTGGCAGCCAATCCCAACAGTCACATGCAGCAGCCACTACGCCCAAATCAGGCGATTCAGGGTCTAGGCGCAGCCACTTTGTAGGGGACCTCGCGCCCTGAAGATGTACAGTACTTGATTAACTTCTATGAGCACCAGATGTTTCGGTCTCGTTTTTGCCACTGTAAAGACCTGTGGTTTTGGTTGTCATGTGAAATGACTTGAGTTAGCTTTAGGAGTTCCCTGGGATAGAGCAGTGTGTGTTGGACGGTCAAATGGGAGATTAGAGGGATACAAACTACTCGAAATGCCCATACTCAGGCTTTCACAACGCTCTCAACACTCTATTCTCTACAAACAAGCCCAAAATATCTGCATCTAACTCTCATACCTCAAAATGAAGAGCTCTGAGGGGTTTGACTGTAATTGCGATCAAGACCCAATCGCAATTGTACTCGTTGGTTGTACACAGCACGGCAAATCATCTGTTCTTCGGACACTCCTCGACTACGCCGGTGACAAAGACCAAGCCGACGCAGTAAAAACAGGCGATTACGGGAACTCATCAACAACTAAAGAATGCCACTGCTTCCCAGTCACGGTAAAGATCCGCGATCACCAGCTGACAGACATCGACGGCAACATCCTGACTGTAAACTCAGCCGATGATGTCGAGGACTTGGAGGAACTGGGCGATATCAACTTTGATGACGATGAAAGCGATTTTGGTGCCGACCATGATTCAGGTTTAAGGCACGTCTCAAAAGACTCGGGGCGACATATTCATCTCAAAATCATCGACACACCAGGCTTGGATGACAGCAATAATGCAAACCACCTTGACTCTGGGAATGCAGACTTTGGCATCGGCGTCTCAATGCGTGTCGAAGACGAAAAGCACAAGATGGCAATTCTCAAGGCCATCACCCTCGAGAACAAGATTAACAGTGTCTGCTTCGTCATCAGCACTGAGCAACAATTCACCAAGGCTGTCCCCAAGATCCTACGAGAGTACAAAACCCTGTTCAGTTCGTCAGGCCTTGGAGACAACTATCACTTCCTCCATACCAAGGTGAACTCTGGAGACATGTGGGACAAGATGAAGACACAACCTACGGCCGTCAACAGGGCATTTTCCACCTGGACGGCAACACATCACTTCATCAACAACCTCCCAGTGGATCCCCTGAGCGAATACCTGTCGCACAGGGCCATTGCAAAAATGCTAGAAGCTCTCTCTGAAGATACTGTACAAACGGTGAGATGGCTCAAGTACCCCAAGACAGATGCCCACAGGTTCATCGAGAGTTATATCCGAGACGCTCTCGAAATTGATCAAAGATATTACGACAGATATGTCAAACACTGGGACGACAGAATTGTTGAGCTTGAGGAGCGCCAAGAGGCACTGGAAGCACGCGATTCCAGGGAACGAGACAACTACTTCAAGATCGAGAAGGAGCTAGAAGCCCTCGACACCTGCGAATTTATCTCCCTAAAACCAGTGTGTAGGCGTAATCACCCAGCAAAGTGGTTCACACGAAGCAGGGTGGAGTTTGACATCAGCACGGATTTTCCCATACGGAAGATTGAGAAAAATCCAGCATCGCCGGTGTATTGCGATTGGCATGGCCCATCAGATGAGTATTGGAAGGGAGAGTGTCAATATCGTCAGTCCATGGTGTGTAGACACTCAAACAGAGCGATCTCGGCAGAAGTCGAGCTGTTCGGATGGAAGAAGGAGATTGAGAGTAGTCGCATCAAAACTTTGACTGGGGAGAAGGACGAAGCTCTAGAAGAATGGGAAAACACAGTTGCAGAAATGGAAAAGATTGAGAAAGAAATCGAAGAGGCAAAGGCTAAAAGGAAGAGTAATGAGAAAGCAGGCCTTGAGACGACTACGCGCAAGATGGCGTTGAGAGAAAACACCATCTCTTGCGAAGTCATCAAGTCCAGAGGGCAATATTTGGCAACAACCAGTCTTATCAGCTATGGCTTTGGCCTTGGTGTTACGGACAACAATCTGTTCAAATTCCAGCTGCCACAGAATGTTGACGAAGCCGCTACAGAAAAGGCAAAGACTAAATACACCGAGAAACTCAAAGCTTTCACTTCGATGCTGGAAAAATGCGACGCAATGATACAGGATCTGAGGGAGCGCGGACAAATGCTTGAAAGACTGGGAAGCGAGCTTGATGAGACGGTAGCATGTATCAAGTTATCTCTCAACAAGGCCATGAAGGCTAGGGCGCGTTGTCTGCAGGGCTGGATATCTCCCGTCAGCGACACAGATAAAAGGGCCGGTCGGGATACTCTAGATCAAGTATTGGCAGTTCTGAAGGACGAGTTTGAGCCGGTACTAGATGATGGACAGGAACTTGTCATGCAGGCCATTCACGATCACGCAGTTTCACTCAAAGGGAGGAAGGAGTTCACCAAGACCGCTGGCGAAAAGGTCAGTGAAGTACTAGGAAGCCATAAACGAGCAGTGGAGAGATGGGAGACCAAACGGTTAGACGTAAAGACGTCTTTGATGGCGGCCAAAGCCATGCTGGAGGTTGCGATACAACGAGATAGGTCAAGTCCTGGAAGGTTCGCAGCTTTGAAACGTGGTATCGATACTCATGGGGCGAGCAGTGAAAAGGTCTGGGATGGGATGTTTTATGAGTTGCGCGAGTGTTATAGGAACGATCCTGAGAACTGGGAGGCATTTCTGAGAGTGATATAGCTTGGCTATATTTGTATTTGACAGTACTCAGAAAATCAAGCGTCAATTACACCAGCTCTATAATAATTAATACCTCTATGTCTTATTTTGATGGCTTCGTAAAGGCGTGTCTTCCAACGGCCCGCAGTGAGACTGTCGCTTCATATGCAAGGTACGGGAACGCCAATGGGCTAGCAAAAGCTAGACAAGTCCACATTCCAGACAATTCAAATCTCGGTATTGTTACCTCAGTCGCTTTTTGATCAGCTAAGGCAATTCAATCGGATTAGGAAGAGCGTCACTCAATACGAACGACAGGCACAAACCCATTATCGCATTCCATCGCCACCAGCGCTACATTCTCTGCCGCAAATAGACTAGACATAGCTTCACCAACAGCCTTTTCCCCTGGTGGCGTCAGTTTTGGCTTCTTTTTATCTAGGCCTCTGAGTGCATCCTGCAAGGTCCCGGCTCTTTGGAATGTTGTTGACTCGTGGCTTGAGTTCGCGACCGCATTCTTGGTGAGCCGAACGAAAGGTTAACGTCGTGTGTCGGCATCCCCAAGCGTGTCTAACACCAGAAAGAAGGATATCTTGGCGGTCCAAGAGGAAGGAACTATAGTTACCATGGTGGAAGAGAGGTTCTGGACTTCAGGCTGTCCTTGATGTGGTGTCGATCTCAGCGGACCGTTTGGACTTTCGAGGGTATATAGATAGAACCTCACAGCCGCGAAATCTTCCCTAGTAGAGATTTTCGAGCTTCTCGTCAGACATTCCTTCCTTTTTCGCGTCGAAGTATTCGGCTGCATTTACCAACATGAAGCTGTTGGCTACACTCGTTCTATCGGCCCTGGTTGGCCAAGCATGGGGTCTTGGATCTACCGATACCATCACTTGGGGAGGCGATAACTCTCGTACAGGATACCAAACGTGAGTAACCGATTCGGATTCATAAACTTCTTGAATTGGAGTACTGATTCGCTGTTATTTAGTAACCACAACATGGACCCTGCCATCGTTGGCAGCCCTCAATTCGACGTTGTATTCAAGACCGCTCTACCCGGACGATACATCGGAGCTACCGAACAAATCTTCTCGCAGCCTCTAGTTTACACTCCTTCTGGCGGTACCAAGCAATATGTTTACCTTGCGACGACCCAAAACAATATCTACAAGCTTGATGCAAAGACTGGCGAAATCCTAGCATCCCGGAACATCGGCATTCCGTTCCTTACCTCCGAACTCGACGGTTGTGTTGATGTCAATCCGACAGTTGGTGTTACTGCAACTGGTGTTATTGACCCTGCGACTGATACCTGGTATCTTACTTCCAAGACATATGTTGATCAGACAGCTGGCCCAGTTCGACAAGGACGACCTGCTGGTCGCTACAAGATCCACGCCATCAACGTAAACGATCTCACCGAGAGACCCAACTTCCCTGTCGATCTCGAAGGCGTTATTGCGCGCAACAACCCGGCTCGAATGTTTACTGGGGGTATTCATCATCAACGTCCTGGACTACTTCACACTGGAAAGTATGTCTACGCTGGTTTCGCATCTCACTGTGTTCAATACAACTTCACTGGGTGGATCGTTGGCTGGGACAAGACCACCGGGAAACTTGTCGAGCATTGGGCCGCCGAAGGCCTTGGAGTGGGCAGCGATATCTCTGGCGCTGGTATCTGGCAATCTGGAGGTGGTCTCGCCTCTGACGACGCTGGCTCCATGTTCTTTGCCACTGGAAACGGCTATGCCTCGCAACTGTCGACGATTCCCGTCAATGGCTTCACTCCTCCTACAGCGATGGAGCAAGCTGCCGTTCACATGTCCATCAACGAAAACGGTTCTCTCTCCGTCGTCGACTTTCTCATGCCCTATGAAAAGCAGGAACTTGACGGTGCAGACAAAGACTTGGGAACTAGTCCTCTGGAGATTCTCCCGAGTGAGTTCTCTTGCGGTAACATTAAGAGAATGGGTGTCGTCACTGGAAAGTCGGGCAAGACATATTGGCTCAATCTTGACGATATGGGAGGTTATCGTAATGGGCCAAATTCGAAGGATAGAGTGATACAGACGTTTCAGAACGAGAACTCTGTTTATGCTGGTGCTGGCGTATATCCTCTCGAGGGTGGTTACATCTACATCAACGGTATGTTGAGCAGGAACGCCATCAAACAGCTGTGATACTGACTCTTCCAGTTATCCAATATCCCACACACGTCTTCAAATTCTCATGCCTCAATGGAGTCCCCTACTTTACCAAAGTTGCTGACAGCCCGACAAACAATGCTTACATTCTGGGTGTTAGTCATGGCACCACCACTTCCCTTAACGGCCAAGAAGGCACTGGCCTACTTTGGGTTTCAGATGTTCAAAACACCAACTTCAAGATTTATGACGCTGTTCCCAAGAATGGGTACCTGAACGCCATCAGGAACTTCACTATCGTGGGAATCACAAAGTTCAGCAGACCTGTCTTTGGGGATGGCATGGCCTACATCGGAACCACTGTGGGCTACTTCTACGGTCTTGGGTCTACCAACAAGTCTCCCTTGAACTGTACCGTATCAGTCGATTTTGGCACCGCCGATTTCCAGGATATCACCGATCCCCAGACCATAAGCTGCACTGCTCTCTTCGACTTGTCGGTCACCAGCATTGGTCTTTCAGACTTGACCAACTACAACATCACACAGTCCCCAACTCTTCCCTTATCTATTTCGAAGGGCGGTACGCTCAAGTTTTCCGCGCAATTCTTCCCCAAGAGCGTTGGTCGACTTGGTGGTACCATCAATATCCAGACCTCTGGCGTTGCAGATGGATCTTACAGCAAGTCCACAAAGGTTAGAGTCACAGGAGTTGGCAAGAGTTCGAATGCTCTGTTGGATGTTAGTCCTAAGGCTGTCGTATTTACTGGACTTGTCAGCGGCACGCAAGCTGAGCGCCAGAGTATTCTGATTGGAAATGATGGTACCAGTGACCTTCAGGTCTCAGCTGTTCTGTATTCCGACACCTCGGCAACTGGTCCCTACGATACCTGGTCAGGCACAGAATATCTTACAGTCGGCAAGTTTGTGCTGTCAGGTATCCCCAATTCCATCAAAGGTGGTAGCGACACCGCCATTTCTGTTAAGCCTGACACATCTGCATCTGGCAAATTTACAGCTTGGGTCAAGTTCGTCACCACTGGAGGCAACGCAACCGTCTCTTTATCTGCTGCAGCTGGTGATCCGCCAACCGCTCTTCTGGAGTTCCAGACTCCAGATGGGTCCAGTTGGGTTAAATATGATCACAACACTCCTTTCACATTTGGCAATGTTACAGAAAACACCTCAAAGTCTCTACGTTTCCGAATCACCAACGCTGCGGCTCCTGGAGGTGTTAAGCTGGGTCTCAGCGTGTCAAAGCCCCCCTTTGGGGTTCCTGGTATCATCCGAGCTGCCAACCAGATTGATCTTGCTGAAGGTACCCTGCTAGCACCAGGCCAGAGTCAAACCGCTGTACTTACCTGCACAGTTCCAAAGAGTCAGTGGAATTTGCCCTCTTACAATGGTACTGCTCAGTGGACCATTAACACCAACGATCCCACATGGAGTTTCGAAAAGCAGTTTGTCAAGTTCTTCTGTAATGCTGTCTCAGAGCAAGCTGCTCCTTTGTTGCCAAATGGACAAGGGCAATACCAGTATGTTGGCTGTTTCAAAGAAAATAACCCTGGTCGTCAGCTTTCCAACCTTCTCTACGCCAATGGCTCCAACACAAACGAGATTTGCATCAACTCTTGCGGTGGAACCGGTATGACCTTCTGTGGAACTCAATACCGCAGTGAATGCTGGTCTGGAAACAAGATTCCCAAGCAAAAGGTTGATGACAAGAACTGCAACTTTGACTGCGCAGGAAGTTTGAACCAGTTCTGTGGTGGTAACGGCATAGATGGTAGCGGTTCCTACATCAGTCTTTTCGCGGACACCCTGCAGTGGGATGGTAACTTTGCCAGCGTTACAACTAGCAGTAGTGGCAGCGTGGCTACTCCCAAAGGACCATCCGTGAACCCCGGTGTCCACGGTTACACGAGTATCGGATGTTACACCGAAGCCACTGTTGGTAGAGCACTTCCTAATGGCCGTGGCGTGGACTCGGCTACGGTTGCAGATTGCGTTCAGGCCTGCCGTAATGACAACTTTGTCTACGCTGGCGTAGAGTACGGTGGAGAAGTAAGTATTCTCGAGCTATCATATCTTGGACCTAGGTTACTAACAAAGACTAGTGCTACTGTGGTAACAGTTTCACCGAAGGTTCAGTGCCTGCTACTCTTACAGACTGTGGGATGCTTTGTAACGGTTAGTATTCCCATGTTGTCTTTAACCTCAGGTTGACTGACGTATCAATAGGCAACTCAAGCGAGTATTGCGGTGGTCCAAACCGCCTCAACGTGTACCAACTTAACACTGCCTATAGTAGTTCTTTGTCGACTTCGGCTTCCTCATTGTATACGAGCAGCAGTGTCTCCTCTTCAATGTCTACTTCTTCGAGTGTCTCAATTCTGGTTCAATCGTCCGCCTCGGCTGCTAGTACCTCTACTTCTTCCAGAGGTGGAAGCTCCACCACCAGTGGGACATCTAGTGCTAGTAGCTCAACCTCAAGTGGCACAACCACCAGTAGCTCAATGAGCTCAGTTTCTACCTCCAGTGTTGTCTCTACTACTACATCGGTAATTACTGTTGGTAGCTCAACTAGTAGTGTGCTTGGCAATCTTGCTGGAGGCGCTGTGACGAGCTCGACGACCAGCAGTGTAAGTAGCAGTAGCTCGGCTTCACGATCTACAACTTCCAGCTCCAGTGCCTCTACGGCATCAACTACAACGGTATCGAGTGCATCTTCCAGTACACGATCTAGTACCACATCTACAACAACCTGGACAACTTTTTCAACCACGTCGTCCGCAAGCTCTCGTTCTACGACTACTACCACATCTACAACCTCGTCTAGCACAGCATCCTCAAGCACGTCTTCTTCTACAATTCTTTCTACGTCCTCAACTACAACTTCATCCACCACTACTTCTCGCTCCTCTTCTACCAGCACCACTAGCTCTACAACAACTTCAAAAATCACGACAACGAGTACCACCAGCTCCAGCGCCAAGCCGGGTCCCACAGGCCCTATGATTGAAGAAACGGTCGGAACCTGGAGTTTCCAAGGTTGCTGGACCGAGGGCTTCTTCGTTAGTGCGCTTAGCTCAAAGACTTACACCAGTGACGACATGACTCTCGAGAGTTGCGCTTCTTTTTGCGGCAGCTTCAGCTACTTTGGCGTCGAGGGCGGTCGAGAATGCTACTGCGGGAACAAAATCAACTTTGGAAGTTTCAGAGCCATTAATCAAAAAGATTGCTCTGATGTGTGCGCGGGAGATAAGACCGAATATTGCGGTGGAAATCTCAGACTTCAACTCTACCGCAACACTGGCCGTTCAACTGGCTCCAAAACCAATTCACCAGCAGTGGTACAAGGCAACAAGAACTTTACCAGCTACTCGTGCGTTTCCGAGCCGTTGCTTGGCCGTCTACTTCCACAAAAGGTCTTGAATGATCGGACCGGTATGACCATTAACACCTGTCTGGAGAAGTGCTGGATGTACAAATATGCTGGTGTTGAGAACGGTCGCGAGTGCTGGTGTGGTAATGCCGTCAACTGGCAAGGCCTGATTCCTAACTTTGGACAGGGTAAAAATGTGTCCATGTCTGATTGCAACTTGATTTGTCCTGGCGATAATTTCTCGTGGTGTGGTGGTTTGGCAAAGATAAATCTGTATATAAATAACTCGACAGCCATGGGATTCTTGAGGAAGCATAGAAGGCACCATGCGAAGGGACTTTTAAAGTAGCCTAAAGCACTTCCTAGCATGTAGAGTAGAGTTTATATAGAGGGTAGCCTGCACATCTGTATAGAAAGTTTTGTATTGTCTTATTCATTCAATCAGATTTGTTTCAAAGTCCCTCTGCGTAACATCTTAATCATGTATCCGCACCCAACACGTTCAGGCAAAAGACAACTCGAGACCCTCATTCTTTACGGTTTCTTGAATACCGTCCAGTTTCTCCATCCGTCTTGCATGCTCGTACAGGACAGGATACTTGGTCTTGATATCAATATCAAACTCCCTTGTCCAACGGGCAAAAAGGTAGATATTAAAGTCGACGACAGTCAACGCCTGCCCCACCGCAAAGTCTCGACCCTTGAGCCCTTGATCAATTCTTTCATAAGATTCATCAATGACCTTCTTCCCTTTGGCGCGAATTGCATCATTCATAGTCGTATCGTCACTGAACCGACTCGGCCGTAACCAGGCTCCGTAGCCAAGGCCATGCAGTGTACCAGACAGAAAGGCTAACCACTCTGCCACTTTGGCTCTTTCGAGTGGCTCAACCCCTAGGAGATTCTCCTCGGGGACTAAAGAGGATATATAGTTGAGCAGGGCTGGCATCTCGGTAATGACTTCGTTGTCGACGGTCAAGGCGGGCACGTAACCCCTTGGGTGGATAGCGCGATATTGGGCATTGGTAAAACTTCCATCTGCTGCTTCGACGCCATCAGGACCGAACTTGAGTCTAATGGCGTTGATGGGAATCTTGAAATGGCGCAAAACTGCGTGAGGAACAAAAGCACAAGACCCATTGAGACGATAAAGCGTCAGGTTGGGGATGTTCAAAGATTGAGTCGTCGATCCCATATTTGGTTTTATGTCAGGGACTGTTGGACATTCTACTTGGTTTTTTTTATTATTTAGGTCGCCTCATTGAGGTTTTATATATTTCTGTTCGTCCCAACGTGTGCGGTTTTCAACGTCATAGCCAAGCCGCTCGGATCATCTTTATCTTCAGCTGACAAATTCATCCTGAGTTAACGTTAGTCGAAAGGTGTTTCTATCTCTGAAACTCAACCATCGACTCCTTAATTGTGTATTATTATGCATTTGTACTCTGCAGACGCTTAGAGAAATAGGCAACGCCCATTGATGATCCTTCTCTCATAACTTCACCGCCAAATCAACAAGCATTGTTATTTTCTTTGTTAGATTGCGCAACTTCATTGCTTCAGGATCATCAACAACATCTCTTAATCAATATGTCCGGTTTATCAATACCCAGCGAACCTGAAAGTCTTGCTCTCGAGTTTGATGGGTTGGCTAGCTCTGAGTACTCTGCTTGTCTAGTGCCCTGCTAGAAATACCAGTACATGGTATATCTTAATGTCTAGCTGGATTTCCATTGCACATGTGACAGAAACGAGGGCTCGAGGTACAAGACTTATATATACAATTCTAAAACTACCACCGTAGCTCAAAGACTACTGTATTCAATAACAGGGGTATCATTTGTCCCTTTAGCTACCTGCGCTTAGAGGGTTGAGAATCGGAGCCACATTATCACTCAGCTCCCATCTTCTGCTTCCTTGAGGAAGCAAAGCATTAAACCTTGCCATCCATCCATCTACTACACATCTGCAGAACGGTATGCTATGAAGCGCCGCTGTACCCTCAGATTGCACCCAACTCTCCAGCCGGGCTGTGTCCTGGAGATCCCTCGGATCTATCCCAATGTTGATATGGTTCATACTGAGAACGCACGAGCAAGGTGCTTCTGAGAAAATGAGCCATGCCCAGACTACCAGCGCGCTCATTGAGATGGCGAGATAAGCAATAGGGTCGACTGATTGTGTCTGGGGTTCGTTTCCTTCAAGACTGGTCTCACACTCACGAAGGACTGCAATGGCGTGGAGCAAAGCCCTTCTTCCCTCAGTAGACACAGCCCAAGCGCTCAACTGAGCGTGGTGCTTCTGCACCCTCAGACACGCGCGAGATTCGTGCTCCATCGGGAGAGTCGAAGCCAGGGCCATCATGTTCATGATGCGAGTATCAGCATAGAGCTGAAGTCCTTGAACGTGGTAAGTCATCAAACACTCAGAAGTCAAATATTTGATGGTGGCCAAGGCCGCAGCCTTCGCTCTCGCTGGCTCATCATCATAGTCCCCGATATACGCGATAAAAGGATATTCTCCAGTCTCAGCAGAGCGAAAGCACTGGTGATTCAATCGATCAACATCCACCTTCCAAGTCTCCAGCTGCCACGCCAAAGACGAGATGGAGTTGTGGGTAGGCCTTCCAGCCTCCGTACTTCGACGAACGATTTGGGTATGATTCCATATCGCCGGATACAATCCACAAAGAGCCAGGTGAAAATCCTCAAATAGAAAAAGTGACTTGGCTGGCGTGCTCGGGTTGGCTATCACCTCAGAAAGCTTGTAGTTTGATCGCTCAGCTGGCTCTAGCGGAATTCGTTTGAAAAAGATGTTTAGCCCGTAAGCATTCCACGAGGTATAAGTCGACGGCATTGTCAGGTCAATTTCTTCTCTGAATAAGACGGGGGGTTGAAAGTGGGTTAATGAGAGGTAAACGTCGATTTTGAACAGAGCGATGATAATTCTAGCAAGTCAGTCTCTACACATGACACAAAGAATATGGTGGGTGTATTTACCGCTTCCATCGGTCACGAACAGTCAACAACCAAGGCACGAATGTTCCTGGATAGTGCAGTCGCTGCTCGTATGCCGCGCCGTCGCTGTTAAAGAATTCTAGTTCTCTCATGGATACGATGAGGGCGCCTCGCAGCATTGTTGCTTTTGCCACCAGTTTCTCACTCTGATAAAAACTAGTCAGCAGATAAGTTACCCTTGAAAAAGAGTGTACAAACCCCGAAATAGAAAGCAAAAATAATGTTGAGAACAATGGCTTGGTATGTTTGTATGGGCCAAGCTTTATCTATTTGATATCGAGGCCTCGGATTTGACTGCTTTTTCAATGAGTAAGTATTTCAATTTCAGAGAACCGATATTTCAAACTCACAATCCATTGAAAAAACTGATCCACCAAAGCTATATGTACTTGTAATGCCGCTTCACCAAACTCATCTGGATTCCTCAGCCAACAACTTATCATGACCACAGATAGAGAGATAGCCAAAGGTGTTTCCAGTGGGAAGCATGAAGGCGCATGGAGAATAGGCCAGGTATCGTGGAAGCGTCCGAAATATTCCTTGGTGTTGGCCTGCATCCAAGCTGTGTCTAAGGCTGGTATCGGAGGGTCATTGTCGATAACTATCTCACGGGTCCGGAGGCTATTGGCAAGACGTTTCAAGCCGACTATAATCTCATCTTGGGGTGAAGTCTGAGGGATCACTGGAGCGATATTTGGAGCGACGGAAGCGACAGCCTCTCTGTATTCGAAGTCGCGTGCTGTAGAGCGAGATGCAGCCCTTGAATCTGATGCAGTGGCATCTTCGCTTGGACTTTTGCTACCACTATTGCTTTTAGACGCGTGATTGTAGGTGCAATTGATCCCTCGCTTCGCACAGAGTGTACACTTGGCACCACCGTCGCACTTTGTCTTGTTGGCATGGCACGCATCGCAAGCTCGCCCTCTTCGAGGGTCGGGGGCCATTGGCATATCGTGCCGTGTTAGATGTCGACGAAGAAGGTCACTTGAAATTCATTAGCGTTACACAAAAGAACAAAGCAAAATTCATAAACCTACTTGCGCGTAAACGACCGTTGACAGACGGGACAAATGAAATTGCGTTCTCCATGAGTGGCTTGATGCCGCCTCAAGTGCTCTTTTCTGATGAAGCTTTTCCCACAATGACATACATGGCGCGAAGAAGGTGGTTCTGTACTGTCAACAGAGGATCTGTCAGCTGTTAGTAAGAGTCGAATCGAATCAGATATACCACTTGTGTCAAAGCACAGTATTTCAACGATCCACTTTCGTATTCCAACTACGAGATGCCGCGCCGACGGGATGGGATGGGATGGATGGATGGATCATGGACGATTGCGCTTTGGCATTACTCACCTACTATCACCGAATATTTCCTGATCGTTGTGGGATACCTGCATGGTGGATAGTAGAACTGACATTGCTGAATCAACACCGAGTGGGATCAAGGAGTCAATTATTCAGTCTGGTTCCGCAGAAGCCGGCATGAAGAGCAATAAAGTGATTTGACATGAGGATAATGGCATGTAAAAACCAATGTACTGTTACTTTTGACCCACATATCAATTGATATCCAAATCTTGACTTGGTAATCGTGAAAGTGGGATAACCGGTGTTGAAGTGGGATATGCCAGGGCAGTGGGATAAAACCGGGGGTGTTTGATTTATTATACGACTCTAGAACCAATAGCAACTTGGCTTGAGTCATGGCATTAGATTACAGTCTTGGCCAAAAACTGCAAAGTCCCGTCCCGCGCGCGGGCTTCCCGCTCGGTCATCCCGACTCTTCCTTCGATGCAAATATCCCACCTCCCATCTCTCCCACATAGATTATCCCAGCTTCTCTTAGCATTCGAAACCACGTAGCCGAAAGCTTAGGCCCCACGCTGCACAAAGTGCTATTTCAGCCTTCGGCAGGTGGAATCATGAGTTCCGCCGTAGGACTCAAGCATCTCAAGGCTGCTTACATACAAAGTGAACATCCCTCCGGCGATCTGTAGATTATTCATGCATCTTTATTTCTAAGCTTGTTGAACCTGAAACCTGAAGCAATGTACAGTAAGTAGTACGATAATGGTAAAACAATGCATGG
Organism: Fusarium buharicum; assembly: GCA_014822075.1. Lineage (NCBI taxonomy): Eukaryota > Fungi > Ascomycota > Sordariomycetes > Hypocreales > Nectriaceae > Fusarium > Fusarium buharicum. The sequence goes on along the minus strand of JAATHB010000313.1, from coordinate 23,092 downwards.
TGAATGATGCCAAAGTGGTACAGTATGAGCCAACATGCCGAGACTACATAAGACTATCTCTCAAGTCCCGCTTTCAACCTCATCAAACACTCAACTCAATCACATCCTTGGATAACTCGCAACCAGTTCATTACACCAAACCCAATATTCAAACATAAAACATAATTATAATGTCATCCATCAAGAACGTTGCCGTTGCCGGTGCCGCCGGCGAACTCGGCACCGCTGTCTTCAAGAAGCTTGTCGACTCCAAAAAGTTCAACCTCACAGTCCTCACACGCGTTGGCTCCTCATCCACCTTCCCCGAAGGCACAAAAGTCATCCAGGTCGACTACAACTCCGTCGAGTCTCTCACCACCGCTCTCCAGGGCCAGGACGCTGTTGTATCAACCATCAACACCCTTGCCATCGCCAGCCAGGATCTCCTCGTTGATGCTGCTGTCGCAGCTGGCGTCAAGCGTTTCCTACCCTCTGAGTTTGGCTCCAACCTTGCGGTTCCCAGCGTCCGAAAGCTGCCCATCTTCGGCACCAAGGTCGCCATTGAGGACAAGCTCATTGCCTTGGCCAACGAAGGCAAGATTAGCTACACATTCATATTCAGCTCCGTCTTCCTTGACTGGGGCATTAACAACAACTTCTTCCTCGACTTTTCCAAGTCAGAAGCCACCCTTTATGACGGCGGCGATAACGAGTTTAGCACTACTACACTTGCCACCGTTGGTGACGCTGTTGTCGGTGTGCTGACCCATCCCGAGGAAACAAAAGATCGCGTTGTTTATGTCCAAGATATTGCCCTTTCTCAGAACAAGTTCCTGGATCTCGCCAAGCAGCTTAACCCCAGCAAGGAGTGGACTATTAAGAATGTCAACCTGGACGATGTGACAGCTCAATCAGACGCCAAAGTTGCTCAAGGCATTTATGATTGGGAAACACTTGCCCCTTACTTGTTCCGAAGCATCTATGGTTCCACAAGCGGGTCTAAGTTCACTAAGTTGGACAATGAGCTGTTTGGTATCAAGGGTTTGACTGAGGAGCAGGTTAAGGAGCTCATCAGGCCTCACGTACAGTAGATCTGGACACATATACATTCACTTAATACGCCACTAAAAATATAAATTTATTTCCATCAACTGATTTAAGTTTTGTTGCTCTTGCTTTCCCTTGCAGGTAATCTTAAGTTGTAGTAAATAAGGAACAGACTTTTACAATCCGCCCTAGGAACAAGATATTAGATTGAGCCCCATGTGGGACTTAATTAACACAAACTTTAGTTTCTGACCGATGGGGAAACAACATGTGTCATCAGGAATTAGTGAATCGTCATATATAATGGCTATCACCTAATGACTTGTTAAAAGAACTCAGTTAGTCCTATTGAGTTATTATCAGCAGCTCTGATAAAAGAGAATAAGGAGGCCAGTTGTTTGGGTGATTCTAAAAACTGCATATGACTAGCAGAGTAGTACTGTTTCAAGTGAATGGTCTCTATAGAAGTCGTGCAACTGGTGATAACTATGTAAGTATGAATACAGTTCATCAGTTAACGTTTACCTCAGCAGCTGCACGTATTAAGCTACCATATCACAATCGCAATTTCATGTCAATCATAAGGCAAGAATAAACTTTTATGTATCGTTCCTCCACCAAAGAAAATGGATCAAAGATCTGCAGTATCCAGCCCCATGTGTATGTAGGGTTGGTGATCTAGGTTTGGCGCCGAAGGATGAAGAAATATGGGTTTGGTAGCTGCACATTCTCCATAGCTCCCAGCAGTGCATTGTCGTCCACCTTGCGGAAACTGTCGATGATCGGTAGTTCATTATACACCATACTGGCCGTTGGAACGCCTCGAAATTCGACGACTCGGATCCGAGCCTTGGAGTCTTTTGTCTCAACCTCTGACTGAACATCTGGAAGATAGATGCCCTGGCTTGCTAGCGCCATTGCTTTCAAGGGATCAACAGCGAAGCGTCCATTGTCCTTTGAGTTGAAGACGAGTGGATGAACGGTATTCTCGTCGATGAATTCTTTCCCATACCAGCCAGAGCTCTCTAGCTGTCCGTCTTGTGGGCTCCCCGTTAGGAATGACTGGCCCTTCCATAGCCCAATCAACTCTTGGGGTTTTAAAGCAGCCAGAGAATCGAATATCTCAGCTGCTTCTTCAGGTGTGACCTTGCCGGCCGCTAGAGCCTCGTCGAAAGATACCATGCCGCTTGCTAGATAAAGAAGCACAGTTGGTCATTGCCACTTGGATTCCGTGGAAATGGGAAGGTTTACCTTGTATAATAATACTCGCAATATGAAGTGCCTGCTATTTTTCCGTGGTTGTCTTTCCTAACTGAATCATGCTCAAACTGAGGCGGAATGCAGCCTTTTAACGTGTCCCATGGACAGACGACGTATTTGTTGAACAATGCGTGTAGCACATGTACCTCTTCAATATTTATCTAGCGTTGACATTGCATGCAGACGTCTTGGCCAACTTCTAACAAGAGAATAGGGCTCTACTTCCTGAGGCATATGTTGTCCATACTGTCAGCTATCAGATAAGTATCAACAAGTAGATGCAAGCCACTATTCTACCCAATAACAACTAATAGAGCCTCTTTTGAAGATGATTTGGTACGTTACGAGCAGCTGCAGGGTATCACACTAACAATTTTCAGGGAGTTAAATAGATGTAGTTCTAGACTTTTCATGGTTGCAGCAGTTCCCCGCCATCATTCCTACCTCGGTTACCTTCTCAGCCTCTCAAGCATCGGTGCCTCGTATCGTATTCCTCAACAAATCCATCGCATTTGGGTTGTACCAATATAGGCTCCTGGGCCTAGGCCTGGGATAAAGGGCAGAAAGGGGCATCGGATCTTTATTTCTCCTTTTCGCTTTAGCCATTAGCCACCTCTCCTTCGGCTTACGCCGGTGAGTGGGAGGCTAATTTTAGATACTCTCACGTCAACATTGCTGATGAAAGTACCTACGATGTCTAATCATTCAGCCACTAAAGTTCCTCCAGAGTTCGAAGCAATCACCTTCGCCAATCGAACTCTGGGCAACCCAACAAGTAGCTTGGCTGATGGATAAAAGGTCATCTGATCTTAGGATTGAGTCAGGATTCTAGAATGCGTGATAGTAGGCCTTGTCCATTCCAAGGGTAGCTTTTCCTTCTAACCCTACATTTAGAGTATGGAGCAGCATTAACACTCCTAACTCTAGTCGGTCTTGATTGCTGGATAGGCGAAGTATATTAATACTCCTTGCCATAATTTACAAAACATTGACCTGAGTTCTGATACATTGAGGATCTGTATACGCCTATGTGCAGGTCTAGGTCTCATCGGTTACTATTCTGTTAATCTACAAGGCTTAAAAATCCGGGGTAACAGATTTAAGGCTATCAGGTGGATCAAACAAATGTGATACAGAGTCCGACCAGAGTAACACAGCCTGCTTCATTACTATATCGAAATCAAAACATAAATACGATTAAAAAGTGCATCCTCCGCTAGAACCTAGTATTTCTGTCCCGGATTTGATCCAAATGTTTGCGTTGGGGTTTCCAGATATGGTTGTCGGGATGAGGCCGACTACACAAGCCAAATGAGTCTTTAATCTTCAACGCTCCATAACAATTCCAACGAATTAGAGATCTAGGGTTTAATTTACCCACTGGTAGCAAAGAGAACAAAGCACGAGAGGCTGCGACATCGATAAAATAGGCGATCCTGTGATTGCGTGATTCTAGTAGGGGTCTTGCACCATCGACAAGTCGGATGGCCTCTATCCTTACAGCCGAGGGTAACGCACGGAGCGATATCAACGGGCATTCCCCGCAGCAGATAATTCTTGATGTGAGGTCCTTACAAGTGTATCGGCAATGTCAAGTTGAGTCGTGGGGTTTGATGCCAACTCAAAAGATTGCAAGCCCGAGTATTGTCTATGAACCAAAACAGAACTTTTAGTGTATCACACGCTCACTTCGTAGTAACATCAAGTGATGCTGATAATATAATGCGACAGGAGTTCTTGGTAGCGATGTAGACTTATATACTCCGTTGTCCTTCCGGTCTTGCAAAAACGGAACCGGGACATGCTTGGACAAGCTGAGAGTGGCAGCTAAAAAGCAACAGACGCTTCAACCTTCCTCAATTTCAAACCCGCTTGATCCAGAATCGCCTGGATGCTGTTGGCGCCAAGTCCAAATTTGTCTTGACATCCTTGGAGTTGAGTGATTGATAGACCAAATAACACCATCGATCCGTGTGGGGATCTCACCCCGACACCGGATTTTAACAAAACAAACCTTTGCCGAATTGCGGGAATTGGATAAGATGTTCTTATGTGATTCGGCAGAGATGTACATGACGCCATCCGCCAGAAATCCGCTATGCTCTTTGTGAATCGCTTTGGTAGGTTGCTTGCACCCGTTGGAGGCATGGGTCGGAGTGGTTTGTCAGACGTCCTTTGAGTAGATACGTTGAAAAGGGTTCTTTCCCCTCGCAGATCCCCGGGTCTACTCCCATATGCCAAAAGGGCTGTTAATTAATCGTTCGAAAGGCCAACTTCAACGACAGGCTTGATTTGGACGTCCAGCGGCCCTAGCCCAAGACTTGATACCCTTACACCACCACCGTCACAACCAAAATGAGTACGAGTAGCGCCTCTTTATCTTTTTCCGAAGAGCCCGCGTTCGGAGCACAGATGCCTCTATCGTTTGTAACAGAGTCATCACAAGAGAAGCCCGTGCCCGAGTCTATACCATCTTCTTCTCAACCTCGATACACACCACACATCGATCTTACAGCACAAAATCAAATAGAAGACTCTGGAATTCACCACCCAATACCATATTCCCAGACCGTTCTGCTACTCCACGGTGTGCGGCAACCATACCAAGTCACAAGCGGCTATGCTATCCCCGATACACAGCACGACCACGAGCTACTAGTGCGCACCAACACCATCGGACTGAATCCCATCGACTGGAAGTCACCGTAAGCTATACTACTCTACCAAGATTCCCCCAAAAATTATTACTAAAGTACTTGATAGTGACTATGGCTTTGCTATCCCCGAGTTACCATATATCTCCGGCCGCGAAGCCGCAGGCACAGTAGTCCGTGCTCCCCAAAGTCAGTCAAGAATTAAAAACGGTGACAAGGTCATTGTCATCTCAACCGACTACCGAGACTTGCGCAAGGCCACCTATCAGCAATATGTCGTCGCCGCCGACTTCAACGTTGTGAGAATTCCAAAGGAGATCACTATCAAAGAGGGTGCCACCCTGGGAGTCGCCTATGTCGCTGCGGCGTTGTCGCTAGGCATCTGTCTCGGCGTCGACTTTACTGATATCCAAAACGGTCCCAATATTCTTAACCTCGTGCGAGAAGTACCGGAAGAGTCACTTCCCGAGGATATCCGAGGCGAGTGCCTGAATAGTATCTTGCCAAACGAGGGCGCCAAACCTGGGGACTGGATCGCCATTTGGGGTGGCTCTTCCACATCTGCAGTCCTTGCAGTCCAACTCGCCCGCCTTGTCGGTCTCAAAGTAGCTCTCGTCGTCGACAACGCTAAGCACGGCATCCGCATCTCAGAGAACCCAGTACTTCGCCCCGATTTACTCGTCGATAGCCACGATCCCGAGCGAGCCGTTGCCATTCTCCGTGCCAATACAAGAGGCAAGCTCCGCTTTGGCATCGACACCCGTGGCAAAGATACCGCCGAGATTCTGCTTCAAGCTCTTGGCCCTGAGGAACTTCACCGAAACACGACGGAAGTCACATCACCTCCTAGCACACCACCCACCGAGCCCACAGTTCCCGCTCATCTCGTTGGCATGAGCGGACTTCCCAAAACAGGAAACTCATCGGCTGTAATTTTTCACACCATTCCTTTTAAGCTGTATCATGAGGTACCAGAGGTTGGCGAGGCAATGTCGAGCTGGCTAGAGAGACTGCTGTCAAGTCGTGCACTTGTACCCCCCAGAATCATTGACGTCGAGGATGGTCTACATAATGTGAACAAGGGTTTAGATAGAATGAGAAGAGGAGAGATTAGCGGAGGCAAACTTGTAGTTGATCTCAAGGCGCATTGATATATGTAGTCATGGAAATTTCAATAAAGGTTTCAACTAACCGTAAAAGCAATTATTGAAATACTCTGGCATGATAATTCTCACAGGTTAGAAAGAGGGTATTGTGTTTAACAGGAACGATAAGATGATTATACAGGCTACTGAACGCTTGATACGGAAATTCCTTTCCGGAAGACATGAGAAGCCTGTCAGACATCTGGTGGTTGACATGACATCTTCCTATGTATGTAGAACGCATAGTTACTGAAAATGTAGGTGCATGGACTTCAAACCGCAATGCTTGATATCTGGGAAAACAAACCAGCTAGTCATTATAGACCAAGTGCTTGCCACAACGCTGTAAGCTCATCCCTAAATCAAAAGAAGATAATGCCGAGTAGAATCACGAGTTTCAAGTTGATTTCAACCAAATTTTTTGGAATTCCATGTATTCGACTATATATCAATCTGCAGATCGACCATTCCGGTAAAGACCGTTGTCTGAAAACAACTTTGTGGCCGAGGCCAAATAGCAGTAAGGACTGTTTTCTGCCAACCAAGCCTAAGCTCTCCATCACCTCTCAAGCAGCCATAGTCTGAAGACTTTCTTTGTCCAGCAGATCGTATCTGCCTTCTTCAATCAACCTCTTGGTGGTGATTCGTTCAGGGTAGTTTCGTATGAACATATCAGTGAAATGTTTTCCGTAGTGCACACCCTCCTGGGGCTCCTGACCAACGTTGTAGCCAGGCAGCGGTTTGATAACGGCCTGGAAGCTCGGCTCATGGAAGTAGGCAAAGGCGAATCTCTCTCTTGTGTTGAGACCGACTTTGTGGGGGGTGGATGGGAGGGCTGAGTTGGTGAGGTACTGCATCATGTCACCTATACTAGGTTAGCTTTATTCACGGCACTTGAAAGATGTGAAGCTTGCCTGGGAAAACAGTGAAGACGTTCTCAGCGGGAGGGACAAACACCCATCCATCGTCATCTTCCTTGAAACCTGCGGCGCTCTTCTTCCAGTTGGCGGATTGCTCGTTCTCTTGAGGAGGGCGAATGAGCAGAGCTGCAGTAAGACATTTCAGTAACAGTCGTCTACCAATGGTTTTGATTTACTTACCACCAACGTCGTCAGCAGCTGCGAGAACAAGCAATCCGTAGTCTGTATGAGAGCCAATTCCACGGCCATCTTTGCCCTTGCCATTAGTGTTGTGGGTAGGAGGGAAGCTAGTAGTTCACATGTTAGAAATTTCGATCAAAAAGTTTCTTTTCTTTAGTCACTCACCGCAGGATTCTCATGTGATGCCATCCATCTTGAGTGTAGTTGGTAAGAGAGCCCTCAGGGACACCAAGACCCAGCTCGGTGAGTTTCAAGAGTGTCTCGCCACTCTTTCCCAGGCTGTTCATGTACTTCTCCATTGGGTTCTGCATATCATAGTCAGGCCAAGGGCAGCGTCCGTGGCAGGGCCACTTTGCCACAACCCTGGGCTCGTCAAGCTCAAGGTCCTTGGTCACAGTAAAGATCTCACTGTAATCAGCAATGCCATCAGTGATCTCCTCACCGCTTGCAATGTAGCCCGAGTAAGTCTGGCTGTCGACGCAAGCAGCTTTCTGCTCAGGAGTCTTGCTGAAGAAGCGCTTACTGGCCTCGTTGGCACCTTTATACAGGTCCTGCTGCTCAGGCTTCATAGCAATCTGCAAGATTCCATCCCGCTGCCAGGCTTCAACGATGGCTTTGCCGAGTTTCTTGTCCTCGTTACTGCCAATAACCCTCTCGGGCAGGACAAAGGTTTGGAGTTTTCCGACTTTGGCAGTGTATCCAGGAGGAATGCCGGAAGCCTTGGAAGGGTTCTGTGCTGCTGCGATAGCCATGTTGCGAGATGCAATGAGTTGTGAGATAACACTTGGTGATTGGATCTTTCGAACGATTTGAGTGCGAATGGAAAACAAGAGGCTCATGAGTGCTTTGAAACTGTTGCGGTAGAGTGAAGAGATGAATGTTGATGCTGATGATATCTTGGAATTAGTTGTCTGGTAAAGGGGTTTTATATCTCGTTACTCGCTGCAAGCCTTCCTCATTCTGTGATCCGTGAAGCTCGGAGAGTCTAACACCCCGAGAACTGAAGTTGCCTTCTTGCTGCTGAGTGTTACGTTTGGAACTGCCGAGTTTCGTCATCTCGTGATGAGGATGGTTGCGGGCGTTGAAGAGTTCTGGAATCTGTTCTCAATCCATGGAGCCCATCCTGATCTCGAAAACTGACACATCTAAAGTCTGTACACCATGCAGGGCACCCTTTCCTCGTATCACGAAGCATGGATGTTATTAAGAGTCATGAGGCTCTAATCTAAGATCTTAAACTTTGAGATACTAGATTATAAGCTATTTTTTGTTGTTTTATTAAGGAGCTTAGTAGCTTTCTTAGTTTCAAAGTAATATTCACACCCGTGACCAAGGATTAAAATCGTCAAAGTTTTCTTAGTGTGAATTCTCAGAAACATGTGAAGCCTCGAAATCAAGAAGCAGACACCCCCAAGGAGAGAATATCCTTGAGATTCGAGACCTTTGGAGTTGCAGGATTCCTATCCTCTTCTGAAGTCGTACGAGTCTCACTTCCCTTGAAGACCATAAAATCCCAAGGATCAGAGCACGTCACCAACGTATCCTTGCTGTAATCCTCATCATTAAAAGTTTAGAGTTCGATAACACCGGGAAGCCTTACCGAGTTGAACCAAACTGGACTTGTCTCCGGCCAATCCCGTTGGTGAGATTTGACTATTCAGATATTCCTAGTTATCACCTTGCAGCTGTCACAAACTCCCCGGATCACTTTACAAGTCCGACGGATATAGAGGTCGTATGACTTTTGATAAGCGAGGCAGATACGTTATCAATATTCCTAAGCAGAGAGACTGTTGTAAAAGAGAGAACTACTGCACAACTTGCAACGGAGTGAACTGCAACACTGGTTAATACTGGAAGACGATGCTGCTTCCTGTCATCGATCGATCGTGTGCTTTTCGTCTAGACCTCTTAAGAATGCCTTCAGATCGTATGACTTTAATAATTTGGATTTTCCTTGTGGATATCTTCAAGCTTGACCTTGACTACTGATACTTGTCCATTGGCTTTGTTGGTCGTCTACTCCGATCTACGCGACCTGGCAAATGCTTAGCGAGTAAATAACCTATCAGATTACAGAGGATATCCGGGGCGGACCGATTCTAGAGTGATATGTATGGCAAGGTCAACCAAGCTTCGAGCCCAAGCATGGATGGAGCCGAAACACCAAACGCGCTTAAATACAGGTCTCTTGTTTGCCTGGGGTTGTGTCGCTACTGTATCTCATCCGGAGGATCTACCAGTCACGATAGGTAATGTCCCCATGATCTGATCTCCCTTGTTGAGTCAATGGGTCCGTTAGCTATCCAGGTCCTTGTGTAAGGAGAGGAATCTCAACAACTTCACAACCCAGTACCTCTCGCTCTCCCCTCTCACTACACGACGAGTAATAGAGCATATTTATCTGAGTCAGTTAACACATAAAAAGTGAAAGCCGCAGAGTTGATCTTCCCTCATTTTGGTTAGGGTGTTTCGACAAATGAAAACGACCGATATCCGTACCTATGGTCGCTGGCCGCTACTAATGGCCTGCCGCTTATGTACAGCCTCTTTTCTAGGAAGTGCATAGGGCATCAGACAGCTAGTGCAACCCGTTGATCTGCGCCCTTCACTCTAAGCCGAAGCTTATTAGAGCGTCAGGGGGATACGCAAGCAAGTGTCGACGTCGAAAGGATGAGAGAAACTAGCACTAAAAAGGCGAAATATTCATGAATCGCCAAGCCTCGCGTATAGAATATTCTACAAGTAGAATCAAATGGTTGTCTGCAAGAGTCAGGCAATTAACTTTATCTGAAATGACACAGCCGTTGAACTGATAGGTTACTAAATAAGACTGGACATTCGGGGCTTCCACTAGCGGAAAAGCACATAACGTCAAGCATGCATTAGTTAACAACGATTCATGTTTTACCGCCCCCTTCAATCCTTGACAACTACCGGACATGTCACCACCGGCATTCGGCTCTTAGCGTACATACTGTAGCATTGGGGGGATATACTGCCAGCTGAATAGCCCCCACGTTGGCCCTGTTCGTTACCAGGGCTTAATAGGACCAATGCGGAAGTATCTCAGTCTTGGCCACGGCAGCCCCTGAAAAGCAGAGCAGCCTTTGTCTCTGCATCCTTAGCAGGTCCAAAGAGCACACACCCTAGCATGATAACTGGGGCTCCAGCAGCTGGAGTCCCAGGCGGGCTGCGCATGCAAAACAACGTGATGATCGCCTCTAGGGCCGGGCGACTGAGCTCTACAATGAAAGCATTTGCCCCTACATCGATAGCCGAGGCTAGAAAAATGAGTGATCGTGTCCAGATTTTGCCCTCAGTTAAGTGGAGGCCCGAGATGGGTATGTTGAAGTGATGATCTCTGTAACGACGCCCAATCCCTGACCTGCGCCACAAAGAGCATTGAAGAGGGCCAGTTTTGTAATCTTTGATGGCGAGTTCACTTGGACAATGTCGCCTTCATCAGTGGCAAGGCGAAATGAGACAACAATGTCGGACATCCAGCCATGTAGACCGGAAAGGGTTGTGCTTCCACCTCCAAGCACACATCCAACGAGGCCAACGGCATTTGAATTCGGAACAGGAGTGTAATAGCCCTTCGCTGCCAAGATCTTCAATATCTCCCCGGAAAGCGTCCCGCCACCCGCTCGGGCAGTTCCTTGTTCCTTGTCGATCTCGATCGTCTTGAAATATTTCAAATTAAGATACAACGTTGTTGACCAAAAGATAAAGTGGCTTGGTTGATATTCAGTTTTATAGACAGCAATAGCACTTAGTGCTTGCCCAAGGTACTTAGCGACTCTACGTGAGGCTATGTCCAAGTATCTAGGCTTAAGAAAACGGCTATTTAACAAGCACGCTGCTTATGCATGCTTGATATGGAAGCTAACTGATTCTTGCCTCTGCCAAAGAAGTCACCATATTTCACAGGGATAAATAATACCTATGCTTGATAAGTAGGTCGGCTATGGGCAGCAACTTGAAATCTATGCTTGCAGTTCAGAACCACGTATGTCACACAAGAACAGAAATTCTAGACCTCTAGTTATCCAGCCTGGCCCATGACTCGGCCACTCCCTTACAATAAACACACCACAAAGACCCTACCTTGAACATATCAACCAATCCTCCCTTATCATCCTTCACACACACCGGCACATCCCGACTCACGACGCACTCCTCACAGTACAGCGGAAACACGTTGGTCGATGCCGCATGGCAGGGCACACACCATCCAGGTCCTAGGTGCAGTGTCTTCTTCCTGCATGTCTCGCAGTCGTCCAGAAAGGTTTCTCGCTTACTATCGACGAGCTCGGCGTACGCCGCTTTGCGACATCTAAGACACATGGTTGCTACGCTGGTGAACTTTTGACAACAGCTTGGACAAGTCTTGGATGGGGGGTTGAATGCTGGGGAGAGGTGGCCGCGTAAGAAGGCTTGGCGGACGAAGGCTTCATTTTCGTTAGCTGGAAGGTCAAGAGTAGTAGGTTGACCCATCTTACCTTGTACACTGCGTGGTTCTGTTGGCGTTTTGTTGATGAATTGGGTTGTTAGTGTTATTGATATAAACATGGAGTTGGTTGAAATACAACGCGAACTGGTCTCCATGATGGCGATGACTGCACCGAGCCATACAAGAACATGTGCGTCGTTCTTATATAAATGCAAAGACTATCTGCGGTAGTAGGCCAAACCGATACTGAGAGGTTAACGCGAATCACAGCTTTGTCCTTGGACAATGCTTTGTCTATCCAATGTACAACACTCGAGTGCTGACACTGAATAACCACAGACACTTCACCAACTCTTTTTCACCTACATGTTCACGTTTTGAACCAGACTTACCGCAGAAGCAGTCTCTGTACACCATTTACAGGCCTCAAGGGAGCAAATTATCGGACAGTCAACAAAGTTGTCCCCATCATCATTAAGTCATCTCTCATATCCTCATCGCCACAATATTCTAATACTCTCATCCGTCCCTCAGCAAAAACAATTAAGTTGCAACACACATCAACTCCTAAAGCGCCGGTCCTTCCCACTGCTCGCGACGCAGACGTACAAGCCAAGATTGCTTATGAGGGAAAGAAATCTGCCTCTCACGCGAAAAGCCCGTGAACTCAAGACCTTGCAAGAACCTGGCCATTGTCAGCAAAAGAACAGTGGCAGAAAAAGAAAGGACTTACCTCTTGTTGTCCACTCTGGGTTCAAGGCATATACTCATTGTTCGGTACTCAGACGTCAAACACCAATGAACCAATCCCGTCAGCCAGATGGGAACCCGTCCTCTCGCCCACTCCTCTCCAATGAAGACGTGAAGGCCTCGGTCCCAATCTGCCGCATCACCCAAATGTTGCCCCAAAATATCCTCTTTTACCCAGTAAATCTCAAAGTATCCAAAAGGAACACCATCCCACATTCCAATGACAGGGAAAGAATTGGGTTGGTTGAGGGATCTTGTAAGAAACTGGCCATCATACTCACCCCAGAACGCACTCACCCTAGGCTTATTCATCCAAATCTTTAGCAGATCTGTATCACTAAGTGATGACAAGTGCGATTGCTCGGGCGGTTTGGGTCCGATAGGGCCAAAATAGGGCACGGGCTTGGGCGAAATGGAAGCAACGCGAAACGAGAGATACTGGTTAACGCTAGGAACAAATCGAGTGTAAAAGACTTCGCCCATTCTCGGCGGCTTCGGTCGCATAGGATGGCGGATATTATTCGTAAAAATGTACTGCAAAGGAGGCGGTGGGTAATAAGTCGGAAGATGAGAGCTGGAGAAGAAGGGACTGATAGGGTAGTTTGGCTGACTCGACATTGAGGTCGGCGGAGGACCACCAGGAAGGTCGTGATCTAGTCGATTAAGAGATGAGTGCGGAGAATGGCGCTGGAAGGTCTTATGGAATGGCGACGACGGTTCATTTGGCAATGGAGAATTTGGTCGACTGCCAATGGGCGATCCAGGAACCGAGTCGTACGCCGATCCAGCTTTATTGGGCTGTAGAGAGAAGAGGAACAGTCGACCAGGAATTTGCCAAAACATGCGCCGCGACACAAACATATTGGACCAGTCATCGCCGTTATCATCCAGACTCGTTCCAACAGCAGTGCTCGCCGACGTGATAAGCCCCATACGCTCCAGCTTAGGAATGAGGTTGCGACCTCGGAGCACACCATCTCTCTTGATATTGATCCTCCATTCTCCCCGTGGCTTGGCCGCCTGGGGAGTCGATTCTGCCGCTTGGGCAGGGACTTGAGGCGCGGGTTCGGGCTGGTGAAAGTACCAGTAGAGGGTAATCCATAACATCATGGCGATCTGGCGGGTGGGGCTCGCGGCGGGCTTAAACTCGGTGCTCGAGGGGTTCGCGATGGATGAGATAAAGAGGTTGTCGCCCTGCAACGTCGGCTTTGCGAAAGAGTGGACGTATCGTTTCGTGCTACGATCTCCATCGAGGGAGACGCCATTCCCTCTGCTCTCATCCTGCTTCTCGCCGTCATCGGCGTCGTTGTCCTCCGATGTAGCATCGCTCTCGGTATTGAGGACGACAGTCCATCCGACGGGAAACGGATTGTGATGCGTGTTAAGCTCGTGGCTCTTGAAACCGAGACCAGCAAAGACGGGCGTAACAGTAAAGGTCTGTCCGTCGGGCAAGCGAATGACCTGAGGAGCCATTCTCGCGTCGTCAAAATATGCCTTATCCGTATCGGGGGCGTCCGGTTCTCGTTCGGTTTGCGGGGGATCGGCTCTGGGTTTTAAGCTCCTAGTATGCGCCGGGATGGCAGCTCAGAGAGGGGAAGCCGGCGAGAATGGTTCCAGAAGATTGCCTCTTCTGGTAACATGCTGACCTTGGACGAGGCGATCGTGACAAACGCCGAGGAAATGGTTGGATGATGTAGTGGAGTTGACAGACGCTCTATATCAAGATGGTTGGTCGTTGGTGGTGGGATGTTCTAAGCTTAAGTTCTGGGCAAGGCTGTTGGTTGCAGTCCAGGCTGTATTGGGTACTATACTGTCCCTAAAACAGAAAAGAAATGCACATTTAAAAGAATTATCTCACTATTTGCGATAAGATACGTCATGATAACTCCATATTTATCATATCATGCCATGCCCAAGCCTCGGAATGTCAGCCGCAAAGGCAGATAACCGACACAGAATGGATCATTATCCTGGGCTGGTAACACTAATTAGGACATTTAATAGACTATAATGCGCAGATATTTAATAATAATTATGGTTTCCTATAAATGCAGCTGAATTATTCATCTTACAGTACAATATGTTGCCTATCGCTATGCTCCCCAATGATCCAGTCCAAAATGCAATAGCTAAAGTCAGGCTCAGTTTACACAACATTTCTCCCATCTTCAATGCGTCACCACTCCGCCATCGCCAAGCCACCGCCTTTATGTATGTTCTAAACCTCCAATGCTAAGCCATTCATCGCCATGATCTGATGTATAGTGTACAAAGTCTGTTATTCTCTCGTTTTTACCGTCTGATGAGCGGCTCACTGCTTCTTCTTCATCTCCTCTGCAGATCCAGGGCCTTCATCGTCGTCTTTGCCCTCAGTCACCTTGGTACCGTCTCGGCCCTTCTTCTCCTCCTCGAGGACCTTCTTTACTTCTTCACCTCCCAGGTCCTTATTCTCATCCCAGTCAACATCGTACTCGCTCGCCACGACCTTGATCTCCTTTCGCAAGGCGTTGGCCTCGGCCACCAGCTGCTCCCACCTGGCCTGGTCGAATCCGCGCTCTTGGTAAAGCGCAGCTTGTCGCTTGGACACAGTCACCTTCATGGCAGCCTTGTAGCTAAGATCGCGGCTGATGTAGAGGAACCAGAGGTAAGCGCCCATGACTGTCGTCAGACCAGCGAGATATGTCACTGGCTCCACCAAATCCCATCCCCATTGAGTGTGAAATGTCACATAGTAGACAACCCCCCACCATCCAGCCAAAGCCGCAAACCCTCCCTGTGCCAGTCGATGCGCTCCTTGATGGGCGAGCTTGTCGCATTCGTTCTTGACCTTTGACATGGAGTCAATGTCGCGTGACATGCGTCTTAACCCCATGCGCATGTAGTATGTACGGTCTCGGAAACTGGGTACCGCAACACGAAGTTCCTTCTCGAAACCCTCGATATCAATGGCAAACTCTCGTCCTCGAGCGGCATCTCGAATAAAGTCTCCGATCTCGGTGCTGCCACTCCAGCGCACCCAGTTCGCCTCCTTGTTGGCAGGGCCTTCGTGACCAAGGCCAGAGTATTGCGCAACGTTGCCGCCGTTCTTCTTGCTGTTGTTGTCTTTCTTTCCGTGCTGTTCTTCTTGGTCCGCCTCGGCACGGAATACGATGTCTGGTAGCTTCTCACGACCTTTGTAGTTGAGTGGTGGAATCTCAGCTTGAATGAGTCGCTCGAGGTATGAAAGAGGCTGGTGAGGATGGACGAGTAGTGCCAATGGCTCGACCGTTTCACCCGTGTCATCGACGTTGTCTACTGGTCTGTTGACGTGTTCCTGTTCGGGGTGGAAAGGCATCGGAAGGATGAGTTTAAGAAGGCGTGTAGGTGTTGTCAAGAGACGTCCTGGTCGCATGTTAGTTTCGGTCTGTTGCGCGCCAGAATGGGAGTGCTTACCCTTCTTCATTTCCTGCTTGTTGGGGATATCTTTGTCCTTGTTGTCCGGCTCGGTGGGCGAGTCTAACCTGTGCCATGGTCGATCGTTCTCCAATGTTTGAGCGCTGGCGCCTGAAGTGACCTTACGAACATCCCTCTTGCGTGCCTTTTCACTTAGGTCATCCCTCTTCGGGACACCTTCGGCTTCTTGGTTGAAGCATCTTGATGTTGTAAAGGCGCGTCTGAATGGTGTGGGTGTAGTTTCGCACCGGTAGAAAGCTGGTATTGGGTGACGGACGAATGTCTGTGTTGATGTTTTGGATGCTCGTAGAGCGGGAGACAAGCCCAGGGTTGCGCGCCTCAGAGCATGGTTCATTCTGGCTGGTGTTGCTATATCTGAGGAGAAAGATAGTAGCAGTAGCAGTATAAGGATGAAAACGAGATGGATGTCAAGTAAGCTTTCTGGCCAAGCAGGGGGCGCATTTGACGTGGAAATAAGGTCGTGTCATGTACTCAAGCCAAGCCATGGCGGCCTTGGTATTCCTTGCCTCTGGTGCGGTCACCACTATCTCATCGATCGGCTCAAGTCAAAGCTCGGTTTCTGTGACGTCAATACTCCAACCAAGCTTCTGTCCCTGGAACTCTCATGCACTCGGTCTCTGATTGGCTAATTCTACCTGTCTCCGTTGTCGGACCACCAATAGCGGATTATCAGCTCCAGCTAAGGATCGTTACACAACATCTCAAAGGTGCATTTGTGCTCTTCCTTGTTGCTGGCAGCCTGCCTCATACCTACTAATGCAAAGGATGCCACGTGCGCTTCTCTCATAGAAATAGCACGCGCCTTGGCCTTTGTCATCGCGAAGAGGTTATTTGTTGTCTTTCATTCGGAGAAGCGGGAAGCCTTCCGTCACGGTTTCTTGTTAGCTCAAACAGCTTGGGGGATGACAGCTGAATAGTAAGACTGTTGCCAAAAGAAATGATCTTTAAAGAGGAGAGTTATCCATTGGTGGGTGACACAAGCGCTGGGGAAGAAGGCTGGCAGAGGACTGACTGAAGGTAGAGGCACATGTGGCAACTGGACTTTTTTGATGCTCCTCTCTTGGTATCGTGGAACTGACTGGGACTAACTAGGTCCCATAGTACCTAGAGAGGCTTACCCTACAATGCCTGAGCAAAGCAGCATGACTCTGCAAAACTATTCGATCTGTGCTTAACTTACTGTATCTCGAGATTGGATGATTCTTTCGACTAGATGGATTGGCTTATTATTGCTGCAAATTTAATAATGATATGGTGTCTTCTTACGAATATCAAATTCTCTCAGACATCAATTAAAAGGCATAGACATAACCTAACTGTTCTAACCCGACTCGCGCTGCTCAACCACTCTCACAATTTGTCGACTCTCACTTTCATCCGCCAGCAACAAGCGCGTCTACAAGTTACAAATTGAGTTAATTGAGGCTATTACTCTAGATACGAAGCCCGAATGGATGGCTACAGGCTGTATTGCTGATAATCAATACAAGGAGCTTGCAATAGACCCTTTTCACAGCTGTTTAATAAACCACAATCCCTACCACCGCCCAAGCTCCTAGGCACAAGGCTAATTTCCAAGCTCAAACCACATTGGTTGGATCCCCGAGATGACTTCTCTTGGTGTTGAGGGGCTTCAGGGGTTCAAAGAGGCGCTGGACCCCGCACTAAACCCGTTGAGGCTACAATCTCTGGATAGCCACCCCGTAGGCTCATCTCCAACTCTCCCCGATACAACAAGTCGGTGAAGTTCAATTTTACTTCCTGCCAGGCCAAAGTCTTTTGTTTCTCTTGTTCAATTGAGTGTCTGATTTGTTGTTTGAAACATCCAGTCCTTCTCCCTTCCCTCGACAACCTCCCTTACCATAACCCCACTTCACAATGGCTGACACCAAGGTCTACCGCGCCAGCACCACGGCGCCCGTCAACATTGCTGTTGTCAAGTAAGTAATATCTTACCATTCACATCTCTCGATTCCTCAGCTAACACACAAAAGATACTGGGGAAAGCGCGACCCCAAGCTCAACCTCCCTACCAACAGCTCCCTCTCCGTCACACTCTCTCAAGCCGATCTCCGAACCCTCACAACCGCCTCTTGCTCAAGCTCCTTCACCGAAGGCGACAGCCTCACTCTCAACGGAGAGTCTTCCGACATCTCTGGCGCCCGAACCCAGGCCTGCTTCCGCGAGCTGCGATCCCGCCGCGCCGCTCTCGAGGCCGCCGACTCTTCGCTCCCCAAGCTCTCTACTTTCCCCCTGAAGCTTGTCTCCGAGAACAACTTCCCCACCGCTGCTGGACTTGCTTCTTCGGCTGCTGGCTTTGCTGCTCTGGTCCAGGCCATTGCTCTTTTGTACGAGCTCCCCGACTCGCCCTCTGATCTTTCACTCGTTGCCCGACAAGGTTCCGGATCTGCTTGCCGCAGTCTCTTTGGCGGTTATGTCGCGTGGAGAATGGGAGAGAAGGAGGATGGAAGCGACTCTAAGGCTGATCTGGTCGCTCCCGCGTCGCACTGGCCTGATATGCGGGCTCTGATTCTCGTTGTCAGCGCCGCCAAGAAGGGTGTCTCGTCTACCTCTGGTATGCAGCAGACCGTTGCTACCTCTGGCCTTTTCAAGGAGAGGATAGCAAATGTTGTCCCCGCCAACATGAATTCCATGGAGGAGGCCATCAAGAACAAGGACTTTGCCAAGTTCGCCGAAGTTACGATGCGCGAGTCCAACTCTTTCCATGCTACTTGCGCCGACACCTACCCTCCCATCTTCTACATGAACGACATCTCCCGAGCTGCCATCCGCGCTGTCGAGTACATCAACGAGAAGGCCGGCAGGACCGTCGCGGCCTACACTTTCGACGCTGGCCCCAACTGTGTTGTCTATTACCTGGAGAAGGACGCCGACACTGTTGTCGGTGCTTTCTACCAGGCTCTCGAGGGCGTCGGTGGTTTCAAGGAGGGTGCCGCCAGCGCCAAGTCTAGTGTCCAGCTTGAGAGCGCTCTTGCTTCAACCTTGAAGGAGGGTGTCACCAGGGTTATCTCTACCGGGGTTGGTGAGGGCCCTATCAAGTCTGATGAGTACTTAGTTGGAGAGGACGGCCAGGCTGTCCGACGATAGAGTGAATGGAAAGTAAAAGTATCTAGTGGCAGAACATAGCAAACAGCATATTGATTGTAATCATATAAACTGAGGCTCGTTGTAATACCCGGTATCCGCTAACGTTTTTAAACACCCGGGTGCTAGGGAAAGGGGCCGAGCGGAATGATCCTTGATGATCGGCTCCGAATATTCAATACCTCCACTCACGGAGAAGTAAGCTCTCCATAACTACCTGCCTAGTAGCTAGGTCTTAGTTTCCTTTCATCAGTTATCCCTGTTGATAGTTGTATGTGCAACATAAGAATCATGGATTTATTTTTTCGAGACCTGTAGGCCTTGCGGGGAAGCAGTGACATTGACAGTGGCAGGGCCTGTGAAACGCTGCATGCATCTTTCTCGCCAGGCAGCCAAAGCTCACCAACTTCACATCAACATCATCACCACCTACCTACTAACCTAGGCATGGAGGGCCTCACCAAATTGCTCGGCCGTGGCGAGCCCGTCGAGGTTATTGAGCTCGACAAATCTGGTAATGTTGCCCGTAGCTGGCAACACACCCTCGATAACCGCGTTAGTGTTCTTTACTGCCTTCTATCTATCCATCTCATCGCTGACCTTATCACAGATCCTTCCCAAGACCAAGCGTAGCATCTTCCTACTCCCCTCAATACGTGAGGCCTTCATGCCCGTCGGATATCCTCATTCCGTGTCGGCAGACTACCTAAGCTACCAATTCTTCGACTCTCTGCAAGCCTTCTTTTCCACCATCACGTCCCTCCTCGCCAGCCGAGCCCTGCTCCAGGGTCTTGGTGTTGGAGATGCCAACTCATCTGCGACATTTGCGATGCTTTTGACTGTGCTCAGGGATGCCATGTCCCGAATCACAACTATTGTCTTTGCACAGCAGTTTGGTCTTCGAATTGAGCCAGACGCCAAGCGCTATCGCTTTCTTGCTGACCTCTTCAACGATTCTGCCTTCTTCCTAGAACTCTACAGTCCCTATCTCGGCCCCTACGGAAAGATCCTCGCTCTCACTACCGGGGAGGCCCTTCGAGCCCTCTGCGGCGTTGCAGCGGGCGCAAGCAAGGCTGCTTTGAGTGTCCATTTTGCAAAGCATGACAACCTTGCCGAACTCAATGCCAAAGAAGCCAGTCAGGAGACAGCCGTGGGTCTCATCGGCCTTGCCTTTGGTACACTTGTTGTGAAATACGTCGAGGATCACACTAGCGTCGTTTATTTGATGACCGTCCTCGTCTTTGCTCACTTGTGGATGAATTACCTGGGCGTTCGCAGCGTGTGTATGAACAACCTCAACCGACAGCGTGCAACCATCCTTTTCGAGGAGTATTTGAAAACCGGAAACATTCTCACGCCCACTGAAGTCGCTCGTCGTGAGAATATTCTCATGTGGCGTCCCATCGTTCGCAACCAGCATGGCCAGCAAATTGCCCGTATTGAGATGGCCCAGAGCTACTGGGACGCCATGGGTGCCAAACATCCCCGTGTCAACATCGCCATCGTCGACGGCATCAAAAACACTCTATTCGTGTGGTCGCACATCAGACGCAGCCTCACGCCCATCAAAATCATGCTCTGGAAGGACTCCGCGGCCATTCATGCCATCAGTGCCTGGTTCATGGCCATGGAGATGGCGTGGCTCATGGAAAAGGACAAGGGCTACACCGATAAGCTAGATAAGATCTTTTGCGGAAAGGAGGCTGTTGATGGTTATCAGCAAAAGTACGATGACCGCCAACTCTGGGATGGGATGCTTGCGAAGGGGTGGAACATGGAGTCGCAGGGCTTTGAGACGGGCGCCCCTGTTCGTCTGGCTGCTCAGCTGGAAGGGAAGAAGGACCAGTGATGACTACGGAGTATGAGGAACGATTTTGGCGTCAAGGCGTGATGAATTGACGGACTGTACGAAATACCCTAGGACATGAAATTGATCAATGGAGATTTTTAACCAGACTCGTACACTCTATATGCTTTTCCCGTGTTATACAACTTCCAAACGCCCAACCGTGATTAACTCATACATCATACAGATTTTATACAACTCCTACCTTAATCAAGCATCATGCCAGGAAAGCCCATCTCTTGGCCCGCATCTTGACACCCTCCCACGTATTCAACTTCGGCCGCACATCAAGATAGAAGCTCGGCCCGCCCTTGCCATCTGGTCGACCGGCGTAAAAGTCAATCACATAATCTACACGCGTGCCGCATCGGTCGATAACCCAGTCGTGACGATCAAAGGGCGCTGTGTAGCCTAGGATGGTGTTGAAGCGGGCGGTCGGGGTCATGCGATCCATTTTGTTTGCGAATGATTCGAGCTTGGGACCGTCGCATCTTGAACAAACGTCAGCATACTCCGCCAGAATCAAGTCGGACTTGGTTGAGACTTACTTTGTGCCTTGTAGATAGGGTGCTTCCCATTCTTTAATCTCCTTCCATGCTCTTTCATTAACAGCATTGTGAATCGGCACCACAGTCTTCATGTCCGCTACTCGCGCATCATAACCCTTGCGCTTCATAGCGTCAAAGAACATCTTCTCCGAAGGGTACACCCAGTTCCCCGAAGCATCCATACCCGTCTCCATCTCATGATTCGCCGGCCGCGCGGGCTCTTTGCCGTGATCGACAGGACACGCCGCAGGTCCGCCGGATGTTCGTGGGATCGTGGAGATAACGCGATCGGTGTCTAGGCCGTCGTGAGGGGTGGGAGCTTTGGATGCGGGTGGAGGGGCAGGCGTTGATGAGGACCATAGGTAGGACGAGAGAGTCTGAGACCATGACTTGGACTTTGATTGCGCGGTGTGATCGACGGGGCATTGAGCTGGCGTATTTGACGCTTGGGCTTGAGCTTTTGCGGCTTCGGCGTTGCGGGCTTGGGAGAGCCAGGCATCGCGGGTTTTGTGATCGACTGGACAGGCGGACTCGTTGCTGTCGGCCATGATCGAAGGTTGTACAGTAAAGTTCTTCGAAGCAAAGTTTAGCGGAGGTTGAGCCCGAAGTGAATTATCTTGTCGATTGCTTAATTGCAAGGTTGATGTCAAATGGCGTAAGGATCGTAAATGCGCCGGGATGGATTGGCTTGGAGGTTTGCGATGAGAGAAAAAAATATGGGCCGGAGCCGGTCTTTTTCCGCTACGACGGTCCGGTCCGGCCGGCCCATCTCGGCCGACTTCATCTCTACAGGAGGATGCGTTATAGTATCTTGATATCCTCTAGGCTAAGGCTTCACCTTTTGTGCAGTGTCCTGAGTGAGTGAAACGCAAGGGCACTATGATACGCTCCCTTGTCGACACGATTCACTGCTGGGCATCACGACTATAGTGTACACCCTACGAAGTTTATGTCATCTCGCGAGTAAATTCATGAACTTGTAGTATTCTCAAAAAGGTCGTATCATAATAATTAGGTTACTCTTAGGATGCTTACAATGCTAGCACTTCCAGAATAGAGCTACCCGTGCCATTTAATCCAACACCCTTCCAGAGCCATCTTCGTACCAAAACCACTCGCTTGCCTCATGTCGTTACCTCAACCGAATCTCAAAGACAGCACTAGTTCTCTCTCGATGGCTTGCCATACTCCAAAATAACCCATCCCATATCAGCATTGACTTTCCCGACACCCAGAAATATTATTCCGCATCTGGTTATCGGCTGCGATACCACGGTCCCAGCTCTGCTGGTACATGCTGTCTAGCCACTGCAACTGGCTGATCGTTGCTTTTATCGACGTTCCCGAAGGCAAAACTCTTAATAGAATCATGCCCAAGCAAGCATAAATGCCAAGAAATCTCTTGTTGGGCGCCATTCATTCATCGCTAGCCTCTGTCGAAACGCCCTCTCGCCAATGGGCTATGTCGCCATGTCATGATACGAATGATCAGTTCCGGCTGTAGCCCATACTTTTGCTCAGTCCTTTTCCTTATTTGACTTGAAACCTCCCAGATTTCATGTATCATTGAAGGGATGTCCCTAATCTTTCCCGCCTCTCTCAACTTGGTATTGGAGACTTCATGGTAGATCCTGTCTCGGCACTGGAACGCCTTTGAGGGCACTGCATCGCGGGTCTCCTCGTAAGCTTTGAAATAGCAAGACATAGCAGGACATGGGGCGTTGTTGCTCTTCCGCAGGGCCCTGCGGA